>APFE031450053.1:0-24833 GCA_000404065.3 Pinus taeda | reverse complement strand
ATGGACCGAAAACCATCGCGTCCAAAACCATGGACCGAAAACCATAGGTAGGTTCGCCCAACCTAATATAGGGTCCACAAAAAAATTTCTCGGGGCGCTGCCTCGAACCCCGTAAAGGGGGGCTACCCGCCCCCCCCCTGTGACCCCCCCGCTGCGCAATTGGCACAACAAAGGGGGCGCTCTGCCCCCCCTCTAACCCCTTGGTTCACTACGTAGCTTAGTCATGGAAAGAATATAACGCAACCCAACAATATATAGATCTCAACTTCATGGTAAATGTCTAAATTAAGGAATAGCATTGATCTTAGTAAAAGTGTAGCAGTATTCTCAGTGAAGTTGCAGCAAGGGGTAAATATCTCAGTGATACAATGGTGATGACTTCGGTGTAGCAGTAGTGATGACATTAGTAGCAGCGATGATGATCTCATCCATGACAAAGAAGAGGATTGGTGTATGTTGACATAGATTGTCATTGATGTTAATATGGAAATATTCGAGGAGCGAGAGGAGGCAAAACAAAATGTATCGGACTAGCAAATAGAGCTATCAGAGGAGAAAAAGAGAGGAACAAATAGAGCTATCGGAGGAGCAAAAGAGAGGAGCAAACAAAGCTATGAAAGGAGCAAATAGAACTATCAGAGGCGCAAAATAGAGCTATTGGAGCTACCAGAGCCATATAGGGAGTAATATATGTGAAGGAGCCATATCGGGAGCAATGTATTCCAAAGAATACACTATCGAGAGCAATATATGGCACAAAAGAGTTAAAGGAGGCGGAAGAGTTAAAAGAGGCAGAAAACACATATATGTATGCAAATACACTATCAGAGGCAGAAAACTCATATATGTATGCAAATACACTATCGGAAACCGAAAACACAAAAACATAGGTATATGCAATATACACTATTGGAGGTGGAGTTTACATGAATATCATATAACTACGATAGGTTGCCGACCCGCTACAACATTATGCAATGGTTTAATGATATATTGCATCTTCCCATCACAATAATATAAAGGGGTGTCATCACTGAAAGCGCCAATTGCGATATATGCCGTGGACCCAATGGTCCGATTATAACATGGCTCAATGCTATATCGCATCCACAGGAGAATCAGCCATCGGCCATTGACGAAGTCATGGGCTTGACATATAAAGGACCTCTAGAAGCTACTACTACCGATTGCGATTACATAGCTGGATCCGATGGGTTTTATAAACCCGACTGTATAAGTTTTTAGTTCCACACATAAAGGGATTTTTAGTGTATTGGCGGGTTTCGACGTAAAAACTGAAATACAAAGGAAAAGCCCCGAAGCGATAAAGACAAGACCTGAAGCAGTTATAGATGCGGGTGTAATGTTTTGGGAAGAGAAACATTGGTCCATAGACCCATGTTGCTCCCAAATTTCCCAAAAAACATCATTTAGGGCCTCAAAACAGCTCCAAAATTTTAGGACCCGAAAAACTACTAAAAATAGTAAATTTTGCTACAATTACGGAAATTAGAAAGCTGAAAGAGACAGTTGTGGGGGTCCAAGTGCTGTAGGTGGGTGGCCACCAACATCCACCTGGATCAACTGTATACTAAAAACAACCCCATTCAGTCGCAAAGGTGGTCTTATTTTGGTCTTCCGGCACAATATTAATCTGAAGGTACCCTAAGAATCCATCTACGAATGAATAGGCTTCCTGTCCTCCAACATTCTTCAGTACCTCATCCGTGAATGGCGTAGGGAATGAATCGTGAACACGCGTATCATTCAACTTCCTTAAGTATACACATATCCAAATTTCACCTTCTACCTTATTTCTTGAACCGCCATGGGACTAACCCAGTCTGATTCTTTGACAAGTTCAATGATCCTAACTTCAAGCATTTTATCCAGCTCCTTGTGCACTTTTTCCTTATACTTAGGATTTAATCGGTAGGGGTGATGTTTCACTGGCTTTGCATCTGGCTTCAATGTGATCTTCATGACTCCCAGATCCCCTGCTATCGCTTTTAGATCAAAGAACTTGGTGGGAAACAAGTCTTCATACTCTCACAATGGCTCCATGACCTTATCTACTATATCTTCATCCCAATAATCACCTATGTTCGCAAAATTCGGCTGTGCTTCTGATCCAATATTCACCTGCCCGGTCTTTAAAGGCTCTGATATATCAGCGATTTCTGCCTTAGGTCCCTTGATTTCATGTTTTCCTTCAGACTTAGGAATGTGGATATTCCTAGGATCTTCCTCGCCATCATCCACAGGAACAGTGTAGCATTCAAGCATATGGCGTAGCTACATACCCCAATCTGGTTGTACCCATTCAACCAATTCTTCAAACATTCTGAATATTGTAGGTTTAATCTCCTCCAGTGCTTCATCTATACATTCAAACCCATCTTCAAAGCTAAAAGTTAGCATAAAACTTTCTTTCAACACATCCCTTTCTGCGGTTCCATGTCACAACTCTATTTCCAAATACCAATTCATCAAGATTGTATCCAAAGTGTGGCAGTAGATATGAACATATTTCGGCTACGATTCTTCTCCTCGTGCCTTTTTACAACAAGCTAAGTGCTTGCGTGGATCATCCTTCCTTGTGTATTTATCCACAATGTGGGTATTAGCATACCCAAACCTCAACTTCATCATTCTTTAATACTCCTTCCAATCTGCAAAATCATTTTTATGTGTGCCCTACCAATGGGCAGGTGTAGCTCATAGCGCAATATCTAGCGCTTGGAACCGATATTCCTCCAATACATCCCTTTCAAATTTATCCATAAATAAATTGACATCCTCTAAACCATCATAATACGGTAAGTTGCATACCTCGGTGGATATACATTGTAGTGATTTTGTAAGCATGTTGCAGCACAACGAGGATACTTCATGCAATCAGTTCTGCTAGTGTTCGAGCTCCTCATTTGAATATGAATTACATGAGTTGTCCTTCTCCCATGTGATCCATCCATCCACCGTGGGGTTAATCCAAATTTCATCCCACCTAATCATCTTATAGATCTACTCAATTTCATTGTCTTCCTCATAATCACAGACTGGTTCAAGATACTACGCACCTTCGACTGTGTCTAATTGTTGATGAAAGTGTAACTAGGTTTAGTATTTACAAATGTAATTTTGATATTTGTACTTCTCAGGAAAAAGAAATATTATTTTTAAATTATGAGAATGAGTTTCTTGCTCATTTCATAAGTCTAGGAAAGTCAGGGTCAAAGAGCTCTTCTTGAGCATATATGTAATGTATATAAGTCTACCTAGTGACTAGATTAGCCCTCCAAGACTAGCACAATCCTCATGAAGAAGACAACAAGGAAAATAATAAATAGAGTTGTCATGTCAACCTCAAAGCACATTAAATAGACTAAAGAAATTAATGTCATCTCAATAAAAAGACACAACACTTCACACTATCATGTCGGCTCAAATACATAGACCTAACTACTATATATACACAGTTAGCATCACCACAGAAGAGAAAGATTTCAGATTCTTCTCTGAAATTCGGATGGGTGCAGTAGGTACAGGAATCTCATATCAATGTAGCAAAGAAGAACTTAGACAAATATCTGCATTACAGGAGTAAGGATTTTTGGACATCTCTGATATTTAAGGTAAGTACAGACATCACTGTAACTTTGGATAGGTACAAGAATGCTCAATATCGGATGCCTTTACAATTTCGTGGATGATTACTGTAAGGAAAGATTGCAGTCTCATCCTCCTCAGTGGTGGTAATCTCAGCATACCTGAAATCATGATCTCGGTGCAAGGAAAGTAGTCATTGTCTCAGTGTAGCAACAATAATAAAGGTCTCAATATTGGTCACATTCTCAACCTACTAACGCAGTGAAGCAACCTCACAATATCGGCATATGTGTGAAGAGAAGGATCCTAAAGTGACACCCTTTGTCTCAACAAGTATTTTGGAAGCATTCATGATCCCGCTCTAAATACCTTAGTATATAGATCTCAGCTTCATGGTAAACGTCTCAATGAAGGAATATCATTGATCTTAGTAAAAGTGTAGCAATATTGTTAGTGAAGTTGCAGTAAGGTGTAAATATCTTAGTGAACAATGATGATGACTTCGGTGTAGTAGTAGTGATGACTTTAGTGGCAGTGATGATGATCTCATCCATGACAAAGAAGAGGATTGGTGTCTTGTTCTTAGAGTGGCATAATAGGTCAAGTGTCATGGTCTTGGTATTTGTCAAATGGAATCTCTATAAGAAGAATTGTGTGTGGGTTTTCCTCTCCAAGAGGGAGAGGTTTTTGGCTCTAGGAGAAAGCCAAATATCTTGTGTTCTTGTCTCTTTGGTTTTGGTATCAATTTGATGAAATAAGAAACACACACTCTAATAATGTCAAAGAGAAGATTGTGCTAAGAATAAAATTAAAATGCCTCACAAATAGTTATAAAGTTAAGAAGAATCACATCAATCCTACTTTCCCTAGATTCTTCAACATGGTATCAAAACTAAGGTTCATAAGTTAAAGGAAGGGCAAAAAAGAGACATACAAGGACCAGTCTTCGAGAAGGGCATCAAAGCAAGAGGCTGGTCAAGGTTAAAGGATTAGCCCACAATAGTCATCTACAACAAAAAAGGGTTTTGTTGAATAATGAAGTTTCGATCACAAGTACTCAGAACTCGAGTTCATGGCAACAGTTTTGTGGCCTCTCACAGTCTTAGTCTATGTCATACCACAGGGATCTCAATATAGAATGAAGTTGTTCATTGATGGATCTATATACCATAAAACAATCATCATGGCATGCAACATCAAGACTCTATGTCTCTACATAATGTTTCATACTACAAGGTTCCATAATCCACTTATGTGATAGAAAGACAATGCTACCTCAAGTTCATCAATAGGTTGTGAATCATAAGAATCGGATTTATAAGTCGAAGAAAATTGAAGACAAGAAGGAAATCTTCATCCCATTACATCAAGGATCTCATCTGGAGGAAGCATCAATGCATCTGCTTTAACCATCATCAAAGAAATCAAGGTGAAGATTTCATCTTCACATGACAAGTAAGCATCTTTTCAATTTATATATTTGGTTAAATGACTTTCACAATTGCAAGGACGTCTATAGGTTGGATGGGCCATCAATATTCCTTGCATGAAGGAGGAGGATAGACATAGTCCTCTAATAGCTGAAGTCATTAAACATTTCAATAGGTCTCCTCTAAATTTATGGGAAGAGATGCTTATGAAAGATCCCCTCACATAGAAATATTGGAAACATCAAACTGATGTAGGTGATGTTGTAACATTCTTGTTTTTTATAAGTTAGCTATTAGATGAAAAAATCAAAATGCCATAGAAAAAATGATAAGTTAGGATATGGACCAAAAAACAAAATGAAAAATAAAAATGTTAGGAGTGACTATTATTACAGATCTGTTGTCGCAGATTGTCATGACAACGCTCATACTAGGGGCTGTCACCCTGATCCCTGATCTCTCTTTTTAAGCCTGTCTCCCGCGGCTAAGGGGGGTAGACCCTATGGGACAATAGATGACCAACTGTGGACCAGTTGGGTTGGGAGACATGAGGGAAAACAAGCACCTATTTGATTTTATTAAGTTAATAGACCAGTGCCTTATGGATCTAACAATTAAATGATTGTTTATCGAAAGCTGCAGAAATATGAACTTTATAATTCCATGATTAACAATCATTTATAACCAAAATATAAGATATTCAACAAAGGCACAATGCCTTAAATGATAATCTAGCAATTAAATTTCTAAAGAATAAATGGTTTAAACAACCAGGAAACTTAAATGATGACCATATTTCAAATAGTTAATCTCCATATATAAACATTTTAAGTACATTTAACTTCACCACAACAAAGAAGAGACTTTAGAAAAAGAATTTCCAAATTTTAATTAGCCTTTTTCAAAAATTCTGATTTTTTTTATTTTTTAATAAAATTTTAAATCTAAAAATTAAACAAAACTAAAATCCTAAATAAAATCGAATGTAAACTAAAGTCTAATCCAAAATCCAAAATTTAATTCTAAAACTAAGTAAAAGAAAACTAAAACAAACAAATCTTTTATGCCCTTTTTTTATTTTTTAAAATTTATGAATTTTTTTATGTTTTCTTTTAAAATCAAACTTAAACTAAACTAAGCTAAGTTAATAGCTAATCCTAAAATTGAAAATGAAAATTATTTTTTATTTTTTATTTTAATTAATTTTATTTATTTATTGATTTTATTTTTATTTTAATTCTAAATTTAAAACTAAAATCTAAAATATTATGAGAGAGGATATTTACTAAGGTCTAAAATTCTCTAAATAAAACTAAAATTCTAAAACTTAAACTAAGAGAACATTTTATGTCTTATGTAATTTAATTTATTATTTATTTATTTTTAATTTAAAATAAAACAAACTAGCTAACTTAAAGTTTTTTTTTTAATTATTAATTAATTCAAAATTTTTAAAACAAACCTACAATCTAAATAAACTAAAGATCTAGTCTAAATTAAAAAGAAAACTTTTTCATTGCTTTTATTGATTTTTATTTTTTTATTTGTTATATGATTATAAAATTATAAATTTGAAAACTAGCACAAAACTAAAATAAAAAAAACTAAATGTAATCTAATATATATACAGTGCTAAAAACTAAAGCGTATATTTTTTTTAAGAACAAATAAACTGAGTTTAAATCTAAACCAAAAACCCAACGCATGAAGTGTTTAGACTTACGTAGGCCTGGGAACTCGATGTCCGATTTGCTCGCAGGTTTCAGGAGTTGCCAAGGCTGCGTGGAGCTCATGTGGCAGAAGGAGGAGAGGAGGTTCCATGGATAGGTTAGCAGGATGATGGACACATGACAGCTGCGGATTTTCAGTGGTAACGTGAGAATGTTAGCTACATGATTTCTAAGGCGGAGAGGGTCCACCGCAGATGGGGAAGGAACATAACAATGAGGAGATGAGGGGTGGCAAAGGAAAGTTGGACGCAGGTAAAATATTTTTGTAGGTGCGGACAACGGCTTGTAGCAGCGTGAAGGAGAATTGGAACGGAAGAAATAAAGAAAAAATTGTTAAGTGTAGAGAGCCACGGGTTCAGTGGATTGATTTTAAAAACGCAGATGCATGGAGATATCTGTAGGTTGGAGCGAAGAGGCGTGTGAAGCCAGAATAGACAGCGAAATGCAGCGTGGGGAATGAAATTGTGTGGATGTTGAACATAACAAAGCTGGAACGAAGAAGGTGTTGCGTGAATGGGTTTGATGGTGTCTGTGCAGAACATGCGGCTTGATAGTAGCTTAGGAATGAGGGAAAGAACGCAAACATAGAAGATAACACACAAGTTTGATGAGCAGTAATGATTGCATGGAGGAGAAAACGATTTTGCTGCTGACTGCTCACTTGCAGGCTTGCATGATTTGGAGAAGCGTGGTTTGGCAGATTGCTGAGAAGAGGGTTTGGCAGCAAATTTATTTTTTTTTAGATTTTCCTGCAAAAACAAAACCTTGGGAAAAAGTAAACAACCTGAAAAGAACTAAAATATCTTTAGATAAACCCTACAAGAACTGATCCTAAGGCCAGATCTTTCCCTCCAGGGCCTAGATCTGGCTGCAAAAAAAATTCTTTTCAGACTTGCAACCTGCAATGGCAAAACAAACACCCAAAGATGATATATGGAAGGATTAAAACTAAAACCCACAAACTAGTCCAAAAATTACAATATTTACAGATTTATGGCTCTACAACAGCCAGATTTGTCAGTGATCCTCAATAATATTTCCAGAATTTCAAATTTACTACAAGATACTTCATAAATCTCTCATGTAATTCAAAAATAAACTTAAATGATAGACCCAAAATCGAAACTCGCTGGGCTCTACAAGAGAATTCTTTGCGGGAGTTGGCTGGTTCAACCGAAAACTTCCCCAAATGCCCACTAATTTTTTCAATAAGGGTTTCTTGCACAACTCACTTCAACCATCAATAAAGAGGGAAAAAACAATATTAAATTCCAGATGCAATGGAGATACCTGCCATTATTTTAGAAATTTTATTACCATTCAACCCTAGTAAGTGAACAAGATACTTGTGTTCAACAATACTCTACATCAAGCTATTACTAATGGCTAAAAATAAAATTATGCAGAAAATAAAACAACTCACAACACTTCAGGAGAGTAAACACCAGCAAGATTTCAACCCCAAAATCTTTATTTATTTGCACCAGAAAAAGTTTACAAGAGAGCTTTCTTCAGCACAATACTCACAGATCGAATCTGATCTCAAATGACCCCTAGCACCCTATTTAAAGGAAAAATTCCCAACGGCTAGTTCGAGTGATCCATGTCAAACTAATCTCGACCATCGATGAGGATCAAGATTTCTTTTAATCTCATCCGTCGAATTTTTAAATGCATTTTAATATATTAAAATAAAATTCTGCATTTATTTACTCAAAAATTTGACTCATTGATTATTTTATTATTTTTTTTATTTTTTCAATTTATTTTTTTATTTTTTTAATTTATATTATTATTATTATTATATTTTTTTTAATTATTTTAATTTTTTTTTGGATCCTTGAACCTAGCCTTTGGAAAAATCACCTAGGACCTAGGACTTAGGATTATGAGGGGATTAAAACATTTTCTAACCCTCAAGACACTTTACATCATGAACTTTACAATTTTACATATCAAGGGGGAAAACCCATTTGACATAGACCCTCATAGACCACCCAGTTCTACGACCAAATATAATCTAGCAGATCAACACACTAGGATTCCCCTAAGATTCTAATGACAAAATTCATTCCGGCTTTGAGGTTAGGCTAAAGGAAAACTCTGCCGATCATGGATCGATGAGACAAAAAACCTTCCGGAACGTAAATTATCACTAGAAAATATGGTCCACCTAGGTAATTTACATACATGACTCAACTCTACTAAGCTTATTTACAATTTACACATGCAGACTGGGTTTACAACATAACATGATCAGTTCGATGATAGCTGTCGAATGGCACGGACATGTCGATCAAGCGCTATCCCTTTTGCAAAGAAAAGGGGGTGTACTGCTATGGGTAATTGACACGTAGTGGTCAACAAGTTCCATATCACATAAAAATGATAGGGTAGTTGCTCTGAAAAACGAAGGCAAATGAAAAATGTTAGATAAGCAATAAAAGAAAAGATTTGCTTTAGAAAATAAAATTAAGGTTTCTCAGTTCAAACGCACCTTTGAAATTAGTTTTTCAAAATTAATCAGTGATTAAGTTATTTAATTATGATTTATTTTTGTAATAAGGCTTGATAACCTTGCAAAAGAGTCATATTATATGCTTTTGTCGCATCGGAAGAAAAAACAAAATGTCATGTCAAGTGCTAATAACCACCGAGCAGATTCTGATGGATAAGATTCACTCCACCCGAATCAACGACGAAGGAAACTTTTCGGCCCCGCTTTAGTCGTTTCTGTTTAACGTGAGGGGGGTCCTAAAAGTAGTTTTAATGGCTTCCATTTTTTGCAACGTGATACTCCCACAACGTTTTGGGCCCCCAAGGCTCGGAACCATAAACCATCGCACCCGCCCCCCAAAAATCCGCTAGCAATTTTCCTCTATCCAACCATTAACCTTGCTCCCACATCGTGTCATAGGTCTATTATCCCCTCCATACAAAATCTGCCACGTCACTGGTCTGTAATCTCTTACCCATTCACCACCCATAATGTCACAAGGTCGTTGCATCATATGCTCCAAATCCATTGCTAGCCTCTGTTAACTGTTTAATCTCCCATTAGACATTAATTTGCATCCCTCTGCAAATTAATTGCCTACTGTGATATTTAAACAATCAATTAAGCCCAATTGCACCTATAAATACCCCATGGCTCTAATCTTTGCCACTTTTCCACTTCCATCTATATACCAAAACCTTTGTTCGCCACTCTGTGTATATTTTCGCCACTATCATCCATCTTTTAATTGAAACAATTTTTGAATTTCCCCTACAGCTAGATGGCCTCTAAAGCTAAAATACAGAAGACTGCTAAAGAAGGGAATCCCTCTATAGTCTCCCTTGATTTAGATCATATGCCCCTTGTAGACTCCCTTTTCAAGATTAATGACTGTGAATGCGAATTCAATTTTCATGAATTGCATTCATGGTTAAAACAGAAATATGTTGATAAAGAGGATCCCATTTGCTTATCGGAGACACTTTTTCCATTATATTCTTTTCTCGAGACTCATCTCTTCCCTGATTTAATTACTTGGTGTCAAGCCAGGTATGATCCTGTGCAAAGAACAATAATGAATCTAGATGGAAAAATCATGATCACCATTACTGCTCAAAGCATAAACCAAATGTTAATGATACCTCCATCTGACTCCCTTACCATTTCTCACCAGCAACTCTCATGGACCTTTACAATAAACTCCCTTTCCCACAGAGAGGCCTTATCTTTAAACTTTTCCTACTAGAAGATGTTGAATTACCCAAGAGAAATCCACCTTATTCATCTTCCATGTTCCCTGAAGCCACTAGACATATTATCTCCCTGCTATCATACCTCCTAGGCTACGAAAGTTACCAATATGTTGATGAATATATCCTTGGATTCTTTTCCATTTTCAACAAAGAATACCAAACTGCTTTCATGTATAACTATAGCCAATTTCTAGCTGATAATATACATGAACAATTTATGAATCTTACCACTCAAGGAGTTTTCAGATATAGCTCAGTCATAATCCATTTAATTTTGTTTCAACAGGGAGATTATTTGCCCATTTAGTTTAACAAACAAGAAGAGTAGGGATTGAATCAATCAGTGATTCATTGTACAGGGTTAGTGAAAGCGGGATCATTAAATTTTACATTCTCTAAGTTCTTTGATTCTTTTGGACATCCAATTCTTCAATTATGAATAGCCAGGCAGAGCCCAAAATTGGAGAAGAGATTAAAAAGGCATTGCACCTATCAGAGCAGTCCAAGACTGGTGAATAGTACCTATACTAGAATTACACTGAGATTAGGATATATGGTAGTGATTTGGCTCCATATAAACTACCTAAGTACGTGCCAATCAAGATATTCTCACTGGAATACATCAGGTAGATGATAAATATGGATGAAGTCCATTTTGTCTAAGCAAGAAGAAATCACAGTTCAAACTCAAAGCTAAGTTAGGGACATTCATTTGTAAAACTAGGTCTACAGGTACAGTGACAGACAAATTGTTGAAAAGCATGAACCTCCAGCCAAGCTTCACCTAGTCTTATGATCCATTTGGGGTCATTTCAGCCCTAAGAGTTTAGTTGAAGGCAACACCTTACAACCATACTCCTAGGACAAAATTGGAGATGTTTTTGAACCAAGAGTAGTGGTCTGAAGGAACTCTCACAGAAGCAGATAGAACAACTACTCAAGGAAAAAGAGGCAACAAAGCTTTATGTGACCTCAGTGACAAAAATTCCCATAGCAGGTGCAGATCTAAGCTCAGTTCCAACTAGCATTGCTTCAACTTGAACAACAATTGAGACAACAAGGTTATCACAGGAGCTACAAGCACAAAAACAACAAAATGAGAAGTTACTCCAGAAGTTCCAAACCCTGGAGTCACAGAACGTAAATAATGATACCTTACATGTAGAAGAAATGCAAAAGTCACACAGGTTAGAGCTCAAGGTTAAACAGTTAGAGAGTAAGACTCTAATGGCAGACACTTTGGCCCAAGCCAAAGAATACATTTGGTTAGATATTAGCCACTCCATAACAAAAGTATGGCCATCCATACAAATCATTTTTGAGCAGCAAGAATTAATTACTAGATGCAGGGCAAAGATGGAGAACCAAAAGGCTGCATTGGGCATGAAACCCAAAGAACCATTAGGGATGGTCAAAGTACTAAACACTAAAACTAGGCAGCAGTTACAAGAGATGAATATTCCAGGTAGGACAACTACTATTTTGGAAATTAAGAAAGTCCTAATGAAGAAAAATTTGTTAACTCAACTGAAAACAAAGTGTGAAGCTTTAAACACTGCAGTCAGTAGGTCTCATTCTAAATTCAGTATGTTGCATAAAAAAGGGTTACCAGAGATAGTGTCATCAAATGATCAACTAGTAAAATTGGAGGATTACTTTGAAAATTATGTACTATTGCAGCAGACAACAGTCAATTTGTAGGGATAAAGAGACAGATTACTGTCAAAGAGTTTTTGGAAGCTCTGAGCTCTGACCTCACAATGAAATATGAAGTTGGACACCTTTTTCTCACTAAACCCAATTTTGAGAGATATACCGAAGTTGATGAGATATTTAGAAGAATGGTAAATCTTGAGATACCAAGTGAGAAGAGGCGGGATCAATTATGTGAAACAATTGATTAACTTTCCATTCCAACAAGAAGACAACAACAACAGATTTTGAAGGAATAGTCGTCAATAGCTTCATATCTAATAGGGACACATCATTCAACAATTTTCTTTTCCTATCTTCTTGCAAGCTATTTTGTAATCAGTTTAGGATATTTTGTTTTCTATGTAAACTTGTATAAATAACTCTCTTTTATGAGTTATTAAAGGTGGTAACTTTCCATAAGAAATTTTGTAAAGCATTTTTGTACAAGTTGTTTCTATATCACTGATAATAAAGCAAAGGATTCTGAATTTGGTATCATATATTCTCATTTTATTTTGTACGTTTTTCATGTGTTTCGTCCATTTTTTCAATTTCGCATATGTTTAAATGTTACAGAGATATCAGGTGAGAGTAAATGTGTTACATATATTCTTAAAATTCCTTCTGAAGTTATTATCATAAGGAGATTGAGATATTGGACTGCCTGTCTGAAAGGCTCCCTCTAAATCATAAAATTGTCAGTATGTTATGTAATTTTAAGCATATTTTGTTTAACTTTTGAAAATTGGTCAGAAGTTTTCTCATTTATGATGATTTATCTTTCTATTTGAAATTTAAAGTAATCATGTCTCCTTACTATTCTTTCTACACACCTTATAAATTCAAATCACTGTGTGAAGTTAAATAGCAGCCCATTGGTTATTTATTAGTACTATCTAAAAGAGTTAAATACATCATTTTTACAGCTTGTTCTATGTATTGGTCCTCCATGAAAAACCAAAACCAAAACCCCCAAAACAAATATCTTAGATGCTCTGGCATGATCAATTGACCATTATCATCTCAAAGGAACAACAGGTGATAAACTCATTTTCTAAAGATGCAATGAAGAAAATCAAATATTCTTCATGAAAGTAAAAGGGTATCAAGGATGTATGATATCTTCATAAGATCCCATCTACAAGATCTAGGAAGCAAGATAATCATTATCATTCTAAATGATAGGCAAGGTAACAAATGCCCATGAACAAGAAGGTTACCTCATTCAACAACTTGTGGTTTCCATGCTAGATAGAGAAAAACAAGTTGATGGTAGAAATATTGAAGGTTAAAAGAACTCAACCATGTGCAAAAAGGAAATGCAAGGTTGGTCCTCAAGGAAGACAAAATAAGTATAGTTAAGATTCAATTCCATAGAAATATTTGCAAAGCTCATATCACTGAAAGATGGAGGAAGTTAAAGAAAAGGGCCAAGGAAAGAGGTAGTAACAAATCTTTTGTATGAGTAAGATAGTATCCCTCACAAAAGGGTCTTATCATAACCTCCTAAATATTGTGTTAAAAGAAATGATAATGACAATAAGATGCATCATGGCATCATGAAAGCATTAGAAAGAAGAGCTTGTAACATATTCATAAAGAACATGAAGAACAAAAATCTATGGCAGACAACATGTAGGATATATAGCTCTTAGGAACCTCAGTGGATATTGAAGGAAATATAGGATTCATATAAGGCTCATCATATAAGGAAACATCTGTCAGTTGGGGATATACAAGATCCTCAAAATTCTCTTATTAAATCCTCATCGTAGGGTTCACTAATCTAGAGAGGAAGCAAGTATTTCAACAAGAAATACAACATATGGAATCCATGAGATGATGATATGACATGAAGCAAATCAAAGGATTGAAGATCTTTTCAATCAAGGACGTTGCTGGAAGAAGCTTCGATGACCTAAACGTAAAATATGGTATGTATGATTGTGTTCATTATTATAATGTCATCCCATATGATTGCAAGTAACATGGATAATTTATTCTATCTTAATAAGCATGATCAAGAGAAAAAGGATCTCCTCTTATGAAAGTACGCATGAAGACATAAAGTCACACTAAGATGAAATCAACATAATATGTCCTCATATGAAGTATGAGGTGGTTGACTACAGTTAAGAAACTATCATTGAAATCTCGTGGAATGGAATGAGTGAGGAAGGAAGAGATCGTGAGATATGAAATCATAATGAAGTCAATCAACATCCAATAGACCAAGAAGATTTGACCAGGAAATCTCCCAGAAGGATATGAAGACTTTGATGAAAGTATGAAAAAGATGGAGACCCTTCACAATGGATATATTTGGGAGATGTGTCAACATGAATGCAAGATGTAGATACCTACAGGAAAATGTCATGGTGAAGAGCCATCTAGTAAGGTACGGTTTGATTTAATGTTATGTTTTGATTTCTTGAATAATATCCGGATGAGTGCATGCAGGGCTACTAGAACAAGAGTTGTAAGTACAAGTACAACTGGAATTCATGTGGTGGATGGAAATTCCTGATAAAAGCATGATGGAAAAGAATTAGCTATATGATGAAGGTTCCAGATATATATCAAGAAGGCCACTTTTCATAAAGAAAGGAATGACATGACGAACCAAGAAGGAAAGTGATCGATGGCTGATGCCCTACAAATCAGAAGCTCAACTGAATTTTATGACATTAGGGAGAGAAGTTTATCAAGCAGCTTAAGGACCCACAAAGAAACATTTTCTGATATATAGAAGAGTCCCTAGCTAAGAAGGAGCTCTGACAGGTCCTTGATCAAGAGCAGGTTTGAATTAAGATCACCCCTGATTACAAAGGAGTGAAAATTGTGTTTTTCTATGTCATGTGTCATGCACTAGACTAGGACTAACAACCGTAAGTCTAGATGAAGGCCATGAATGGAAATGTAGACACATGGTAGAGACAACATTCTTATCTTCACTTGGGAAGAAAGAATGGGAAGATGGGATAATCATCTGGCATCTGATACTCTTTGAGGATGTGTAGGGCATCCAAGATAAGAGTAGGCAAGAGGATCGATATTCTTTGAGGGATGGGAACCCAAGATAAGAATAGTCCTAGAAGGTCATACTCAGTGAACACCCAGGTGAGTATGTACCTTGAGAGACAATGATGAAGGTATATATAAATCATTGGTCTCACCAACATTGTAGCTCATGGTCTCATGGAGAGATGGAGTTGTTATTTAAGGCCTTGTACTATGACAATGTTGATTGATATGATGCTATACAAATGGGATTATGAATCTGATTCTTCTTATGAGAAATTATTCAGATTGAGAATGACAAAGTACCATTATAAATACCTCCCTAGTTAAGATGGAGTGTTGAAGAAAGTGTAACTAGGTTCAGTATTTACAAATATAATTTGGATCTTTATACTTGTTAAGAAAAAGAAATATTATTTTTAAATTATGAGAATGAGTTTCTTTCTCATTTCATAGGTCTAGGAAATCCATAGTCAAAGAGATCTTCTTGAGCATATATGTAATGTATATAATTCTACCTAGTGACTAGATTAGCCCTCCATGACCAGCACAATCCTCATGAAGAAGACAGTAAGAAAAATGATAAAGAGAGTTGTCATGTCGACCTCAAATCAAAATAAATAGGCTAAAGAAAGTCATGTCGACTCAATAAAAGGACACAACATTCACATTGTCACATAAGCTCGAATATAAAGACCTAACTACTATATATACATAGTTAGGGTCACCACTAAAAAGAAAGATTTCAGATTCTTCTCTGAAATTCGGATGGGTGCAGTATGTATAGTAATCTCAGATCAATGCAGTAGAGATGTACTCAGACAAAGATGAGCATTACAAGAGATCCACATTAGGGGAGTAAGGATTTTCGGACATCTCTGATATTTCAGGTAAGTACAAACATCACTGTAACTTTGAATAGGTACAAGAAGGCTCAGTCTCAGATGCCTCTACAATTTCGTGGATGATTACAGTGAGGAAAGATTGCAGTTTCATCCTCCTCGATGGTGGAAATCTCAACATACATGCAATCATGATCTCAGTACAAGGAAAACAATCATTCTCTCAGTGTAGCAACAATAATGAAGGTCTCAATATTGGTCATAGTCTCGACCTACTAACATAGTGAAGTAGCCTCACTATCTCGGCATATGTGTGAAGAGAAGGATTGTAAAGTGACACCCTCTATCTCAACAAGTATTCTAGAAGTAGCCATGATCTCACTCTAAATACCTCAGTATATAGATCTCATATCCATGGTAAAGGTCTTAATGAAGGAATAACATTGATCTTAGTAAAAATGTAGGAGTATTCCCGGTGAAGGTACAATAAGGTGTAAAGATCTCAGTGATACAATGATGATGACTTCGGTGTAGCAACAGTGATGACTTTAGTAGCAGTAATGATGATGTCAGCCATGATGAAGAAGAGGATTAGTGTCTTGGTCTTGGAGTGGCATAATAGGTCAATGGTCATGGTCTTGGTATTTGTCAAATGGAATCTCTATAAGAGGGAGAGGTTTTTGGCCCTGGTAGAAAGCCAAACATCTTGTGTTCTTGTCTCTTTGTTTTTGGTATCTATTTGATTAAATAAGAAACACAAACTCTAATAATGTCAAAGAGAATATTGTGCTAAGAAGAAAATTAAAATGCCTCACAAATAGCTATCAAGTTAAGAAGAATCACATCAATCCTACTTTCCCTAGATTCTTCAACGATAATGGTGCAATCACCCTTAGTTCTTTCTTTTGAAATTTCATACTGTGCTTCTTCAGATTGATGGTTGCATTCATATCAAATGCCCAATCAATTCCAAGCAGTGCTTCGAAAGGGTTATTGTCATCCACTATGTCGATTACTTCAAAGTCGGATATCGCATGCGCCCCTTCAATATCTATAGTCACTCCATGTAGGCATCCCATAGGAATAACCTTTTGCTCATTGACCATCCTTACCTAGATCAGGGACCACTGTAGCGATGGTATTCCCATTCTTTCCTAGGTTTGCTTCGGTAGAACATTTGCATAAGACCCTAAGTCAAGAATTACCTAGTACATTTCATATTCTCCAATTTGTGCAGTCAACCTCATTTCATGACCAGTTCTCTTCTTACTTTTTCCCACCTTATGTACTATGTGTTGTTCTGGTATAGGCTTGTTCTTACCAGTGTAATTATCAAACAATTCTTTCAGTCCTTCTACTACCTTCTTATCCCTTAGGATTTTCATGCATGCTTTTAAAATTGATGCTAATAATGATGGGTTTGTCTCCTGTGCAGTACTGTCTCTTCTGAATTTCCCATATTTTGAGTCCTTGATGTAGAAGCTCCTTCATTTGTGAAGATCACTTTTGCTTCCATAAACATTTCCTTCACCTTGTTTATATCAAATATTTTTCCCTTATCAACAACTTTGCGAACCCACACATCAGCTTTTGGTTGTTTCCCCTTATCATCTCCATTAGCTATACCACTTTGCGTAACAATATTGACACTAGGCCCATCTTCGTGAGGCTCTAGTCTCATCATTTAGATGTTCTACATAGCCTATAAGGTTTGAGTCTTGTTCTCTTGCATCTTCATGAAAAGCACTGGGAAATATTCTATAACGTAGTTGAATTGTCAAAAATATTGACAGGAAGGGTGTGTTGGATTCGGACAATCACGTGCAAAATGGCCTTCTTCTTCACAATTGTAGCAAATGATCTAACCATGACCCCTTCTAGTTCCTCCTCCTCACCCTCTTCCTTGGCCTTGGAATCCTCCCCGTGCTATAGTTGCACCCTAATCTTGAGGACAAGTCTTTTCCTGCATCCTATATGTAGGGGTTCTATCCATCATTAATTCATAGCTTCGACAATGACGCTCATCATGTCCTACAGATTTGTGGAAATTGCAAAAAAACTACTGAGAGGTATGTGCAAACTTTTTTAGTAGATAAAAATTGCCTGTTGCATGATGTCCTATAACCTGACAAATAGTGCACCACAATTCTACTCATGTACTCTGCCCAACAATATTTTCTAGCTTCAGGGGAACACAGCCTCCCCCAATAAGATAATTTTAATATACTGGGAAATGGTCCTTATTATGACCATGACCCTTTCATTTCAAGCACCAAAATTCTACGCGAACCTCAATTTGAACTTCCTTTCCCTTCTTCAGGCTTTGTAACTCCATATGTAGGCCATCCAGTTGTGACTAAATCTATTACACTCCCATATTCGTGTCCTGAATGGATGAAGTTTCCAATCTCATAGCAATCTGTAATACTTCATCCTGTGTGCCAATTTTCTGTTATGACAAAAGAAATCTCAGATGGGGAAACAGTTAAGCAATGTACCAATCCCTGTGTTGATCATCTATGATCTGCATATTAGCCTACTACAACAAACATTTCAATCTTTGGTGAAATTCCCATGCAGTTTCATTCACCTTTTGCTAGATCTCCTTGACCTTTGTCACTAACTGGGCTTATGACTTAGGCTTCCTATTAATTTTAGGTATCTTCTATGCTAGAGAAATTTGTTTCAATTTCTTTTTCAGATTAGCAATCACATCAGCATAAAGTAAACTGCAGATAGAACATAAACATAAATCGCAGAAGACAAGCCAAGGAAGAGGACATAAGATGTGGCGCTAGCCAAGGACAAACCCCACAATGTGGGGAAACCCTTGATCAATTCTTCTTTTATGTTCTTCAAAGTTCAGCAGAGAAAGTGAGACAGATAATACAATTACAATAGAAGTCAACACTTTGACTTTTGATATCTATAGAGATCAGTTGAAGACATATTGCTTTAGCTGATTAACTAAGGTGACTTCTTCACCTATCATAGTGTTGCATCTCATCCATTTACTGCATCTTACCATGTAGCACCATCATGCCGCATCATGCATCATCATGCTGCTCATGATCACTATGCTGCCCATACATCATGTTGTCCATGATCTCATACATCATGTTGCCCATGCATCATGTTGCTCATGATCTCATCTATCATGCTACCCATTCATCATGTTGGCCATGCATCATGCTGCTCATGATCCCATCTATCATGTTGCCCATGATCTCTTATATCATGTTGCCCTTTACTAACATGCCCATTATCTCAGTGTTATACCAAAATATCACTAAGTTGTTCTCATTGATCCAAGAGAGGTTCTAGCACTGTTGGTGCAACCCTCTTGCCTCTTGAATGACTTTTCCTTGAGGCTACACCACTGTCAAGTCCATGTTGTCTAAAGTTCTTCTATGATAGCACTTAGTCACCATGAATAGCGTATATAACAATCTCCATGACCTGCGTATATATGTCTCCATGAACAGCGTATAACAGTCTCCATGACCTGCGTATCTATGTCTTCATGAGCAGCATATAATTGTGGATAGATGTGAGATTATATTTTCCTCTTGATATCAGTTAGGGATCCTTTTAGAGCTTCATTATATAGTGTATTAAGGCAGTGAATTAAGCCTCTCCTTGCAGCGATGTATAATCTTATTTAGGACAACGTATGACTGTGAATAAGGTCAGTGTATAGTTCACATTACCTCAACCTGTGTAATGCCTCCTATAGCTATAGATGGACCCCTTTATGGTTGTGGCTTAGAACAACAAGTTAGGGATCTCATTTAGACGGCTGGGACTTTTGTTTAAGTCTCCTCTTGACCTACGTATAAGGCCCTCCTTCGTGCTATAGATTAGGCTCCTCTCATCAACAGTTAGGGCCTCCTTTAGTCCACAAATTAGGGCTTCTTTAGACTGCATATTGCAGCTCCCCAAGACAGTAGACAGACCTCCTTCAATTTGTGGCTAGTGCTCTCCATTTGGCTGCGGCTAGGGCATCATCCTCTCTGTGGTTAGATTTAATGCGGCTAGGGCATCGTACTGCAGCTAGGGCATCATACTAGGCCAACGTATTCTTTAGTATCTCTCCTTCTCCAAAAACCCAAGATGTGGAGAAGAGATAACATAAAGAGTGTGTGCAAATGACTTCAAATCCTCTTTTATTTATACAAATGAAGATGATTAATAGACATGACTATTGGGCTTTTGAGCCTACTCAAGTTGCTGGCTGACTTGACAATTTATTTTATAACATAAATAAATTCATAACTTCATAAATACTTATTGGAATCGGATGATATTTAGATCAATCCTACACCTCTCGATGAGAGGGATCCAACAAAAATATCAGCTGCCATAAATAAGCTAACCCACATGGAGTTTCACCCTAGTTGCCAATTTTAACACTCCCTCTCAACTAGGGAGAACTCCATATGTTGGTCCATATGTCCAACTGTACTATATCTGCTATCAGTGCCCTGCACTACTCTACTCAGCTCTGCTCTGCTAGTTATGCTCTACTCTGCTAAGCTATGTTTAGCTTTGTTGGCTCTATTCTACTCTGCTCAACTCTGCTAGCTCTGTTGGCTCTACTCTTCTTTGCTCAGGTTTGCTGGCTCTACTTTGCTCCGCTCATCTCTGCTAGCTCTGCTGGCTCTTCTCTGCTTTGCTCATCTCTACTGGCTCTGCTCTGCTCTGCTAGCTTTTCTTTGCTCAACATAGCTCTACTGAACCATGAAGAAGAAGAATTAATCGAGAATGTCTCATACCATTCTCCACTGACCCAAAGTCAGTCTCAGAGTGCGTACCACTGGTCCCAGACCAGTATCACCTGACCCAAAGTCAGCGTCATAGTGGGTACCACTCCCACTATTGGTCCTAGACCAGCATCATCAGACCTAGAGAGTGTAACACTGGTCCCAAACCAGTCTCAACTGACCCGAAGTCAGCGTCATAGTATGTACCACTCCCAATGGTCCCAGACTAGTCCTCCACTGACCCAAGGTCACTCTCAAAGTATGTACCACTAGTCCTAGACCAATCTCAACTAACTCAAAGTCAGCGCCATAGTGGGTACAACTCCTACAATTGGTCCCAGACCAGTATCATTGATCCTAGATCAATGAAGGTCATCCTAGCATAGGGAGTATGGTAGATACAATGATGCATCCATCGGTACTACTATGGTCCCTATCCTCATTTCCCTGCTCATTGATCAGATGAGAGGTACTTCCCATGAGTCCCATACTGCATGGGTAGAATGCCTCGACAAGAGAACTTGATCAATCCCATTCTCACAGGAGAACTAATCATTCTGCTACACAATTGCCATGGAGAACAAATCATCCAGGCCTCACAGGAGAACTAATCATCCTGCTACATAATCGTCATGAATAATACATCATCCAGACCTCACAGGAGAACTAATCATCCCGCTACACAATTTTCATGAAGAACACATCATCCAGACCTCATAGGAGAATTAATCATCTTGATACACAAGAGAGTGAACCATCTTGTCCATGGGAAAGCAAATCATCCTATCCAGTGTGCACCACCAAGGGAGGTTGAGTCACCCTATGGTCGTATGTTGCTCCAGTAAGAACTGCAAGCCCCTAGAGTTCCCAGAGCTCAATGTATGCAACATGCAGGACCCTTTTACAAGGATCTCTTGATGACTCCAAGTCGTTTTGGAAAATCACAAATTTGATCTTTCCCCCGGGGCTTAGACAAAGTGGAGCAACCTATACATCATCTCATAGTGATGGAGCTTCCTTGCTCATAGACTTACCATATCCCAGATAAGGTAGTATCTGATGTCTATCTGCTGGAGCAATTGTCGAATATGGGATTCCTCAATAATCGAATCCCACCTCTGGTTGTCATAGAGAATCACAGTGGTATTCATCATGTGTACAGACAACTCATTGAAGAACTTCCTCAACCAGGCAGCTTCATATGAGATCATACTTGTAGATATGTATCCGATCTCAGCGGTGCTTGTACCAACTGACTTCTGCTTCCTACTCATCCATGATATCGAAGCAAAATCCAAAGAGAAATGTCACTAAGAAGTGCTCTAGTGATTCTCCACACTGCCTGCCCAGTCAGGATTCGAATAATCATGCAGTTTCATATTTCCGGCAGTGTATCTCAATCGATGAGAGATTGTGCCCTGAAGATATCTCAGAAGATTCTAGGCACCAATGCAATGAAGCTCAACCAAATATGAGCTCACCATGCTAACTGCAAAACATATGTCCTGATGGAGGTTCACCAAGAACATCAATGCAAATGAGTTTATGAAACTAAGAGGCATTTCCCAAATCTGGTCCGACATCACTACCATATAGCTTCTGAAAGTTAAGATCCTTGAGGTAGTCACTAGACTTGCAATTTATCCTTCCACATTCAAAATGAAACTCCCTCTGTGAGAGGGCCTGCACCTGTCAGACATAGGTGTCGGTATGAAAGGTCTATCATCCACAACCTTTGGGTAAAGGTTTGGATCGGTTTCACTCCTAGTGAATCTCAACTTCATCCTACAGCTATCAATCCTCTCATACTACACCCGGGGTGTTTTACTTCAAGCCATAGAGGGCTTTCTTCCACCTACATACATGAGATTCCTAATCATCAATCTCAAACCCCTCTGGTTGTTCCAAACTTGTGTACCTGCTACATGAGGGGAATGATCCCCTTGTAATACTTTTCTTCGGTACATCTCAGACATGTACCTTCATGCTCTTTTTGAATTCAGGCATCTCAGTCACCACCTAACTCACAGACCTCCGTGTTGAGTCACTGGACATGGTCCCTAGTGGACTAGATATAACCCCAAACTCTAAAACATCTTTGA
Source organism: Pinus taeda (assembly GCA_000404065.3). Classification (NCBI taxonomy): domain Eukaryota; kingdom Viridiplantae; phylum Streptophyta; class Pinopsida; order Pinales; family Pinaceae; genus Pinus; species Pinus taeda. The sequence continues at coordinate 1,891 of APFE031450053.1, read as the reverse complement.
AAAATCTATTTTCAAACATGTACCTTTCCATCGATGAGTGCCACCCCGAAACCTTTGAATTCCATTTCCGAGATGGACATGAGGTTCTTCTTACGATCAGGTACATAAAAGAGATCCTAGGGTTCCCTGCTTTCTTTGAAGAGTCGACCATTTCCTTGATGACCTGCATTACTTATCATTCCTCCGATCATTGAAGATGTCCCTGGAATGATTATTATCCCTGGAATGATTATTATCTTCATCAAGAGATGTGTCCCTATCCTTCGAACACTCCTTCGCATGATGGCCAAACTTATTGCAACCAAGGCATCTGCCTTTCCTTCCACCCTTAGATACGAACTTCCCAACGAAGTGATCTTAAGTAGGCCATCAAAAACTTCCACTGTGCCATTCTGATAATATTCTCTACTTCGGTGATTGCTCTTTCACTCTTGTTAGGCATTGTCTTCACATCAACTCCGATCCCATGTTAATTTTAGGTGTGTTCTTTGCTAGAGAAATTTATTTCAATTTCTTTTTTAGATTAGAAATCACATCAGCATAAAGTAAACTACAGATAGAACATAAACATAAATCAAAGAAGACAAGCCAAGACAAGAGGACACAAGATGTGGCGCTAGCTACGGACAAACCCCACAATGTGGGGAAACCCTTGATCAATTCTTCTTTTATGTTCTTCAAAGTTCAGTAGAGAAAGTGAGAGAGATATTACATTTACAATAGAAGTCAACACTTTGACTTTTGATATCTATAGAGATCAGTTGAAGACATATTGCTTCAACTAGTTCTCTAAGGTGACTTCTTCACCTATCATAGTGTTGAATCTCATCCATTTGTTGCACCATCATGCTGCATCATGCATCATCATGCTGCTCATGATCACTATGATGCCCATACATCATGTTGTCCATGATCTCATAGATCATGTTGCCCATGCATCATGTTGCTCATGATCTCATCTATCATGTTTCCCATTCATCATGTTGCCCATGCATCATGTTGCTCATGATCTCATCTATCATGCTACCCATTCATCATGCTGCCCATGATCTCTTACATCATGTTGTCCTTTACTAACATGTCCATCATCTCAGTGATGTACCAAAATATCACTGAGTTGTTCTAATTGATCCAAGAGAGGTTCCAGCACTGTTGGTGCAATCCTCTTGCCTCTTAAATAGCTTGTCCTTGAGGTTTCACCACTATCAAGTCCATGTTGTCTAAAGTTCTTCTATGACAACACTTAGTCACCATGAATAACATATATAACAATCTCCATGATGTGCATACATATGTCTCCATGAAAAACGTATAGCAGTCTCCATGACCTGCATATCTATGCCTTCATGAGTAGTGTATAATTGTGGATAGATGTGAGATTATATTTTCCTCTTGATAGCAGTTAGGTCTCCTTTTAGAGCTTCATTATATAGTGTATTAAGGCAGCAAATTAAGCCTCTCCTTACAGCGATGTATAATATTACTTAGGACATCATATGACTGTGAATAAGGTCAGCATATAGTTCACATTACCTCAACCTGTGTAATGCCTCCTATAGCTGTAGATGGACCCCTTTATGACTGCGGCTTAGAACAGCGAGTTAGGTATCTCATTTATACAGCTAGGACTTGTGTTTAAGTCTCCTCTTGACCTGCGTATAAGGCCCTCCTTCGTGCTATAGATTAGGCTCCTCTCATCAGTAGTTAGGGCCCCCTTTAGTCCACGAATTAGGGCTTGTTTAGACTGTGTATTGTAGCTCCCCAAGACAACAGATAGATCTCCTTCAATTTGTGGCTAGTGCTCTTCATTTGGCTATGACTAGGGCATCATCCTCTCTGCGATTAGATTTAATGCAGCTAGGGCATCATACTATGCCAGCGTATTCTTTAG
>APFE031450049.1:248757-280401 GCA_000404065.3 Pinus taeda | reverse complement strand
GGATGACCTCCATTGATCTGGGATCAATGATACTGGTCTGGGACTAGTGGTAGGAGTTGTACCATACTATGACACTGATTTTGGGTCGGTTGAGACCGGTCTGGGACCAGTGGTACATACTCTGAGACTAACTTCGTGTCAGTGCAGTACTGGTCTGGGACCAGTGAGAGTGGTACATACTATGAAGCTGACTTCGGGTCAGTTGAGATTGGTCTGGGACCAGTGGTACACTCTCTGAGACTGCGATACTGGTGTGGGACTAGTGGTAGGAGTGGTACTTACTATGAAGTTGACTTCGGGTCGGTTGAGACTGGTCTGGGACTAGTGGTACGCACTCTGAGACTGACTTTGAGTCAGTGGAGGATGATACTGGTCTGGGACCAGTGGAGTTGTACTCACTATGATGCTCACTTCGGGTTGGTTGAGACTGGTATGCGACCAGTCGTACATACTCTGAGACTGACTTTGAGTCAGTATGATACATCCTCGATCATTTCTTCTTCTTCATAATTTGGACAAAAGTAGAGCAGAACAGAAAAATGCAAGAGCAAAGAAGAATAGAGTAGAACAATATAGATCAGTACAGGGCAGAACAAGACAAAGCAGAACATGAAGAATAGAGCAGAGCAGGGCAAGGTCAGGCTGTACAGGGCAGTGCATTTGATGGATGAATAGTAGTGACCGATAGACAGATTGCAGATGAAGTTCTCCCTAGTTGAGAGGGAGTGCTAAAATTGGAAACCAGGGAAAAAATTCATGTGGGTCATCTTATTCATGGCTGATAATATTTTTATTAGATTCCTCTCATCGAGAGGTGTAGGATTGATATAAATATCATCCGATTTCGATAAGTATTCATGGAGATATGAATTTATTTTAATTGTGGAATTAGTATCAAGCCGACCTACAACTCATGTAGGCTTAGAAGCCCAACAGTCGCATCTATTCAAACACCAATGTTGTGTATAAATATAGGTGGAATTTTCCTCATTTGGACTCACTCATCTCATCACATCTCTCTTTCTCTACTGTGCAGAAAAGAGTCTCTTCTCTACTGCGCAGAAAAGGGTCTCTCTCTCACACATGTGAAGCTGGAAGCTATTGAACCTGAAGCTGCAACTGCAGATCCAAAGTTTGACCAACGTTGACCATTAGATCTCCTCCTTAGACCTGTGCTATAGTTCCATCTAGAACTCCTATGAAAGCTGCAACTTTTGGTGGTGGAATCAAGTCAATCCGACGGACGGTTTGCAAGATATCGACTGCCCTAGTTTGAGGGAAGTTGCTGAAACTAAAGCTGCAACTACAGAAGTAAAGTTTGACCTGTGTGGACTAGAATATCTCCTCATCTAAACTACGTTGTAGGTTCATCTGAACCTCCTCTAGAAGCCGCAACTTTTGGTGGTGGAATCATGCCGATCTGACGGTCGGTTTGTGAGATATCGTCTGCCCTAGTTTGATGATGAAGCCACTAATGCTGATGCTATTGATCTAGGGTTTGCTACTGTTGATATAAATCAGATTTATTGTACTATTTCTCTCTACTGAATTATTGAAGATAAAAGAAGATTTGATCAAAGGGTTCCCCCACACATTGTGGGGTCTGTCCCTGGCTAGCCGCCACATCTTGTGTCTCTTGTCTTGGCTTGTTTTTTGTCGATCGTTTAATGTTCTATCTGCACTTTACTTTATGTACATGTGATTTCTAATCTGTGGAATATAATAAGAAAAATAAGTAAATTGTTATAAGCATAGAACATACCATAACTTAACAAATTTCTTGATTATAATGTCCTTTCATCTTCCCCTCTTTAACACTGAATTTGAATTAGATTCATGGATGATACTTTATCAATTGGCCCCATGGTCATGAAAAAATAGAAATATTTAAGTAACACTTTAATGGTAAATTTGAATACATTAAATTCACCATGAAAATAATGGTGAATTTAAATATATTCTCCTTGAATTTTTTGAAAATAACGATTAAAAGAAGCATCAAGGGGTTAAGGCCTTTCAAAATGCTAGTAGAGGACCAATAGAAAAGAATTATGTTAATAATAAAATTCCAAAGTTTTTCATCTCTACAAAAAAGGAACTATAGACAAACTTTCCTAAATTTGAGGAAGGACATTATGGCTACTTTCAAACTCCTTAACACTATTCAGAGCTCTCTCAAATCTATCAAGGCCCCCACTAAGCCCACTAATTAGTAAGGTGTCTAGATGATCCCTTTCTCATGTGGTAAACCTTACATGGGTGTGAAATTGGTCCTTCCATTAAGATCAATACTCAAGAGTGTCATGGTGATATTAAGAATAATCACACTTGCTCCTGTGCTTTGGCAGAACACTCCTGTAAAGACTAAGTGCAACATTTGCATTGAGGACCCTAATATTCTAGCCAAAGTGGATCACTACCATCATAGGGAAGTTTTGGAGGAAAATTTAATAGAAAATTCCATAGTGATATTAATAGGGATGTTGGTAGAAAAATCAATTAGAATTGAATCCCCACATTAATGTTGAGATATCTCTCTAAATAAACCTTCTTTTTCTTCGTTCTTCTTTTTTATTCTCTTTTCCAAACTTATTTTCCTTTTTTTTTCTTTCCTTATTTTCTTTATTTTTTAAGCCTTCACTTTTTAATTATTTATTTTATTTTATTTTTATCTGTACTTATTTGGTCTAAGTTAAAAAGTACCCCACTTTCATTATTTCTTATTTTAGTCCTATCTTATCTTTTTTTTTCTCTTTAATCATTTACTTTATTTTATTTTATTTTATTTTTATTTTCTTAGCCCCTCATATCTTCATTGGAATATAGGTTTCCTTAAGTCTTATGTATGATCCTACTTAAAAATTAATATATGAATTTTTTGTTGTTTATTTATGTAGTTTATTTCTAATTAATTCCTTTAAGATTTCTCAACCTTGGCATTGCATAGCAGCAGTCTTGTATTTGGGTCGAATAGGCTTCATTATAATTCACAAGATTTAGAAAATTGCAAGGGCTAAGGGTTTTATTAACCTATGGGGATTACCACTAATTGGTGGCTAATCGACTGTTTGATGACCCTGCTTAAGTGCTAATTATTATCACATGGGAAGCACCACATTTCATGTGTGATCTCAATGGGGGATGACCCTATTGACGAGAGGTGTGGGGCATGACAAAATTCTTCCCATTAATAAATATATAGAAGTATGTCTCGGGAGATGGGAGGAAGAATGTTTCGGGAGATGGTGATCTGTCTCTGTGGGACAAGAAATTTAATGTCTAGGAATGAGAGAAAGTATGTCCCAGGGGACAAAGATAGGTATCCATGGGATGGAAAACCTTAATGGAGATATTCATGTGCTGGGGGAAGAAATGCATTGAATAATGAGAATGTTGTTTTACATGCAGGGAAACAACCCTATGGGACTCAAATTAGGCTGGGGTGGGGAAAGGCCATGTGGACAAGTGGCGTGGTAGAGCTACTAACGTGGCACACTAACAAAATGATATGTGGAAGGTAGAATTATCCTTTTAGCTAGCAAAGTGGCACGATTTTGAGTGACACGTCACACCCTCAAGGGATGTTGTGTGGCGGGATGATGTCACCCTAATGTTAGCAAGATGCAATGGGAGCACATGATGTGGAGGTTAGGATTGTGCAACACCTAGGAGAAACTGTGAAAATTTCTGAATCTACACATCATAAATTCCACTGCAATAACTGGTTTATCATCTCCTACTTGTTTTTACATTCAACAAGTTATTTAATTATTTAAACACTGATGAAAAACACTACTGCGGACTACACTGACATACATATCATAAACGAAAATAGCTATGAGACAAACACACAAGGGACACCATTATTTTTGGACAAACGTCCCCGAAAAAATCCAATGCGGGAAAACCGGTGCAGTAGATAGAGGGTTTGTATTATTAATATTCAACAACAATCTCTTTACAAAGAAAGATTCTACATAAAACTGAGATACTTCTGAGAGAAACACCTAAGACAATTTTTCTCCTCCTCTTGGAGAAGTTCTGACACCTTGGAGTCCTCTACCCTCTTTTGCGTCACTTCTGCATCAGCTTGCATGAGGACTGCGTCTCCAGCTGCACTGTCTCACTGATCTTCCCTCAATGTTGTCTCTATGATGCTCTGCATCACTTATTCCTTAGTCTTTGATTGATGTTGATGCCCTCCTCTTCCTTCACCCTGCCACTCTCCCTCAGAAATCGAACTTATTCTCCTTGAGAATCGATTTCCCTCGGGTTACTAAGTATTTGCCTGGTGTATCTCCAAATGACTCTCGAATCTTCTCTTATACTTTTCTTGTTGATGAATCAACGACTGAGATTAATTCCCTAATCAATGGCTTAGATTAAAACATACTTGATCCTCATCTCTTAGAAGCTTCTCATCCATATCTTTATTAATACCCATTAATATTTTTATTTTCCTAAGTTTAGACTTAGGAACCCCATTAAAAATATTAATTATTTTAATAACTCATCATCCGGGTGGAATTTCTCCAAATGATTTCTGTGTCTTGGAGATATCATGAATTTTAGCCCCTCCACAAAATTTCAGAGCTATATCACATTCGATGCTACCCAAAATCAACACTCCCTCTTAGCAAGGAATGTGTTCTAGCAATGCCTCCCAATAGAAGTGTCACACTGATCCACGACATCGGTCCTCTGTGATGTTGATGCTTGGCTTGCTGCCCTTCATCCATTGCACTATTGCACCTTTTACTACTGCCCATGACACTGCCACTACTTTGATGCATCTATACTATAACTTCCTCTCAAAATGCTGCATCATGCTGCCCATAGCACTTCCACTACTAACTGTTGCACTGCAACTCAATTGTTGAGAAGTAAGCAACTGAAAACCACCGAAAAGTTGACATATTGGTCAGTCTAGATATCTTGTGATGTTGAAGCTACCTCTATTGCTAATATGTGCTAACCCTCTTCTACTATTGCATTGTTGCAATCTACTTTGTGCCTCCCACACTGCTGCAACATCCACTGCGTTGCTTCAAACTTTGGCACTCTAGCTTTGCCATTATTGCTTCATCATCCCTTGCACCAACTGACTCCCATCATTCTTTTACTGTCATTAAGGGCTCCCGTAGCCATATGTGATCCAAGAGTTTGGGCACCTCAAGGGTTCTGCCCCTGTGTAGTCCTCATGACTGGAGCTCTATGTCTCCCCACCTCTTCTCCAGAGGTGCATGAGCACTCATGGCACAATCCTCATCATCATCCTACTTGTCAGCTTTCGATGGAGCAACCTTCGAGTCAGAAGCCTCTTCCTTTCCCTTCTTATAGGGGCACTAAGTGGCAAAATGTCCTAGTTCACCACACTTGAAGCATTTGACCTTGGATATATCCTTTTTCTTCCTTTTCTGTTGCCCATGCTATCCCAATGATGTGAGAGTTGCATCCTCCTCCTCCTCCTTCTTGACCCGGGCTCCTCTACCGTTACTTCTTGCCTTGGTCAACCTTCTGATCTCTTCCTGTTGAAGAGATGCCCACATTTCCTCCCAACTGAGGAGAGAAGCTTTGCCCAAGATACTCTAGACAAATGTCTCTTAGCCTTTGGTTATTGCATTTAGGGCAGTCTTGACCATGAACTCAGGATTTGGTGTAGACCCCATGAAAGTCAACTAGTCTCGAATCCCTTGCAACCTGAGACAGAAGGGATTGATCTCTTTTCCCTTCTGCATCTGGTACTATCTTAGTTGATTCTTCAACAACATCTTCCATTGAACATAATTCACCTAGTACAAGGTGGTCATCGTCTCCCACATCTCTCTTATTGTTTCCTTCTCAGCAATGTGTGGGACCACATGATCTTTGACCCTGTCTAGAATCATGCATTTACCCTTCGCTTGGGCCTCTTCGTACTTCTTCAATGGATCATTGTCAACCAGAAAAACAATTACCTTCAAGGCATAGTCCTTGATGCAATTCTTGTCTAGGACTGCGAGGATCCTGACCTTCCAGATGAAAAAATTGGATGCTCAATCCAATATGTCTTGATCCCTCAGTCCATTGATTGCCATATCTGCTCAACAAATATAGGATTGGTTCTCTTCTCTCTCGCCTGCTATTAATCCTGCAAGACTTGGATCTGGATTTCTTCAGTGCTAGAAATCCTCTAATGAACAAGCTCCTCTAGACTTCCTCTAAGTCTTGATTTCCTTCAAAGAAATCCTCAAGCCAAATGTTGAATCACTTCTCTCCAATCCTCCTTTGCTGCTAAAACCTGGATCTAGATTTCTTTGGCTAGAAATATGTCAAGGCAGTGACTCCCTCTACATTGACTTTGTCTCCACAGACACTGTTCTGCACCAACAACAACAATGTCCCACGAACTCCACTGGTCAAATCTTCTCTGCTCCTCTAGCCCTGACAACTGATTGATTTGAGCCTCTCAGGCTCTACGCTGGCCCAGAGAGATGATACAGTCACTGCGTGAGCTCCTCTAAGGTACTACGTCACCCTCTACAAACTCGAAATGCTGATAGAGGCATTGCGTGAGCTTTTGTGTCACTCCTTTAGCTGCTCCTCTGCCTCTAAAACATCACTATCACTCGGGACAACTGCTTCTCTACAACAAATTCACTAGATCTCCTAGTTGATGTCTTCAGTGTCCTATGATCTGAAATTCTCTGATACCATGTGAAAATTTCTGAATCTACACATCAGAAATCCTACTGCAATCATTGGTTTATCATCTCCTACTTGTTTTTACATTCAATAAGTTATTTAATTATTTAAACATTGATGAAAAACACTACTGCATACTACACTGACATAAAAATCATAAACTGAAATAGCTATAAGACAAACACACAAGGGACACAGTTATTTTTGGACAAACATCCCTAGAAAAACCCAATGCGGGAAAATTGGTGCAGTAGATAGAGGGTTTGTATTATTAATCTTCAACAACAATCTCTTTACAAAGAAAGATTCTACAAAATACAGAGACAACTCTGAGAGAAACACCTGAGACAATTTTTCTCCTCCTCCTAGAGAAGCTCTGACACCTTGAAGACCCTCTACCCTCTTTTGTATCACTTCTACGTTAGCCTGTGCGAGGACTGTGTCTCCAAATACGCTGTCTCACTGATCTTCCCTCTGCGCTGTCTCTCTGATGATCCACGTCACCTCTTCCTTAGTCTCTAACTGATGTTGATGCCCTCCTCTTTCTTGACCCTGCTATTCTCCCTCTGAAATCGAACTTCTTCTCCTTGAGAATCGATTTCCCTCGGGTTACTGAGTATTTTCCCTGTGTATCTCCAAATGACTCTCAAGTATTCTCTTATACTTTTCCTGTTGATGAATCAACGACTAAGATTAAAACAGACTTGATCCTCATTTATTAGAAGACTCTCACCCATATATTTATTAATACCCATTAATATTCTTATTTTCCTAAGTTTAGACTTAGGAACCTCATTAAAAATATTAATTATTTTAATAACTCATCATCTGGGTGGAATTTATCCAAACGATTTTGGGTCTTGGATATCTCATGAATTTTAGCCCCTCCACAAAATTTCAGAGCTAGATCACATCCAATGCTACCCAAAATAAATAAAAAACATGGTGGTGGGTTCATTGTGCCACCTAACATGGGGTTGCCATGTCGTACTAAGATGATAAGACACATGGATGGGAACCCCTTCACTGTGGATCTTGTGTTGAAAAATAGAGTGCAATGGGTACAAGAACTATTTCTAAACTAAGGAAATTACTTGTGAATATATATTATAGTTCTTTTATCTTCATCAAACAATCACACTTTAGAAATTCAACCAATAGCCATGAAAGGAAAATAAAGATCACAATGTTGAAAACTTATGATATGTGAGATCATGTGTGTAAGAGAGAGAGAGATGTGAGTGATAAGTGAATGTATAAAATGAAAAGTTTGAAGTGTATTTTATACTCAAGATACCCAAGACACATATCTCTTTGTAAATTAGATTGTGTCTCTTGTAAATTAAATTCTAGTAAGGCTGCACATTTACATTTTTACACATATTTGTTAAAGTGTTGAAAAACACGTAAATAACGGTGGGAAGTAACTCCTAGTAAGTATATTTATTTACGTCTTGTTCCTTATCCCAACTTTTACGCAAATACTTGCTTAAATTATGGCAGGTAGTAACATGTGGCAAATATGTTATTTATGAGTGTATGAGTTGTTTTCAAGGATATTAATTTTAGATGGGTTTTTTTATTTAATTTCTTTTCATTTTCCTTATTCTAATTTAAAATTTTATTTTATTTCATGTTTTTACATAGTATTATAAATACATCAAGGATTATGAAGAGTACCAACCACAACTACATTCTTCAACACTCCCTCTTAGCTAGGGAGGTATTCATAATTACTATCTAGATGTTTTTAGTATACATGATCTTTCTAAAAAGAAAGGTAAATATCATCAATAATATCTTTATTTAGGTCAATACCCTTGACCTACATTAACATCTTCAATAGGTACAAGAACTTATGTTAGCACTCCTTACCAATGGTACTCACTCAACTATTCACCATGATCCAATGGACACCTCACCTCATGGTACTTCGACTAGTTCAGGTGTTCCATCACTCATGGTCAAACCCCAGGGAAACCCATGTCCCAAATCCAAAGGCCTTACTCTAGGCCATGATGCTGAAGAGGTACCCACTCCATGAGTGTTTGGGCCTCAAGGACCATTATATCTAGAATGTTCATCTCTTATTCTATCTCACCAAGGCATCAAATATATTGAGTGTTTGGGCCTCAAGGACCATTCTCTTTAGAATGTTCATCTCTCACTAATAGTAGGGGGCATGCTTCTATTGTCAACAACATTCTGATACAAACCCATACTGTCCACCCATCAACACTTCGGGCCAAGCACCTGTTGTTACCAATAGTTTGAGCCATGCCCCTGTTGATGTCACATCAATGCTCCTCTCTCTGATAGAGGGGTTCTCTAATAGTCTGGGTCATGCTTATGTTGTTACCAATTGTATGGGTCATGCTCCTATTTTCACCAATAGTTTAAGCCATACCCCTATTTTCCACCCATAAACAACTCACACCAACATCCTATTATTACCAACATTCAAAGCCATGCCCCTATTGATGTCACATCAATGCTCCCTCTCATTAATAGAGGAATTCTTCAACAATTATGGTTCATGCTCTTGTTTTCACCAATAGTCCAAGCCATAACCCTGTTGTCCACCCATCAACAGTCCATGCCAATATCATGTTGTTACCAACAGTCTGAGCCATGGACCTGTTTATGTCACATCAATACTCCCTCTCACTTATATAGGAGTTCTCCACTAGTCTAAGCTTGTCTCTAAAGTATACAAACTTCGCCAGATAGAGCCTTTGTGAGAATGCCAATTGTTTGCTCATTAGTGGAGATATAATAGAGCTTCACTACTCCATTTTTTACCATGTCATGAATGTAGCAGTACTTGATACTAATTTTCTTCGACTTTCCATGCAGCTTTGACTATATCAAAATATCATGGTCGATTCCAGCACCCGCTCAAACATTCTAGCAATATTTTTTTGAAGCCAAATTGATTCACAACAAACTACATAATATACCATATATTCATCTTAAGTAGAACTAATTTCTACATAGAATTGTTTCTTTCTCATCCAAGAAACCACTTTTGAGCCCAATCAGAAAACCATCTGTTAGATGTACTCTTTCCACTAGCAACACTTTCATCCCAATCATAGTGAGTGTATCCCAATAGCCTAATCTCATTCCCTTCCATATACTTCAAACAATAATTAGCAAAACCACAATAATATCCAATGATCATACTTTGGATTCATCTGATTTAATGTATTCACTGCAATGAAAATATTTAAACCAAGTTCATTAAAGAACCGATTAGTTGAATATCATCATCAAAATCTTACAAAGAATATTTCATCAGGCTTGATCAATTCAAGATCACATTCAATGGTCAACTCCTTCTTAATATGAGTCATATTCTTCTGTGATCATTTCAAGCTCCCTATGAAGCTAACATAAGTTTTTCTATCTTCCCCTTCTTTGGTACAATATATCATAGTTGATCCACATGAGTCCCTAAGGTACTTCTTAAATTATGAGACTTCTTCAAAGTCATCACAGCGAGAACAAAAACAAATTCTCCCTCTTATTCAAAGAATCTTCTATTTTCTCATCTCTAATCATAGATAGGAATATTTCAAATTTTCTTATTTGTCTACTCCCTCTTAAGCTCATACCTTCAAATCTTTATTTTGGGATAGTTCCTTTTGTCACAAGCTTTACTTCGTTCTTCCACTTCTTCTCCCTCTATTGCAAGAACCATTAGCAACCTTCTCTATGTACCTGCAATCCCCACTAGGAGGCCATGGAAGAAATCTTTTGGAGAAGAATGTTAGCTCCCTCTTAATATTGGCCTTCTTTCATCAGATTTATCCACAATGTCATCATGATGTCATATATTCTTTGCATGGACTAAGATTTCTATCTTCAACAAAAATGACCAATTCAATATTTTGTTGATCGCTGGGTTTTACGAACCCTAGACTTTAAATTTCATAATCAAATGTCAAAATCCTAGAATCGACAAGCCCATCATATATCCAACATTGTCAACAATCAATCAAGAGAATCCAATGATGATATTCTTTCTCTAGATCATTGTAGCAGTGGTATTTTATTCATAAGAGCTTAGCCTTCATTTCAATGTACAAAGAATAAATTCATCTGACTCTTAAGCAATAGATGGAATATATCTTTCATGGCATCAATACTTTCTCTTCAATTTATGTAGTCATTTTTTTCCTTGACTTGTCATAGTGCAAGGTTTGAAAATGATTTTATCAGGGACTCCTTAGAACTTCTAAGCTTGAAGAAGGGCATAATATTTCCTTTTGAACTCAAGATATTTGAGCCAACTAAGTGACCTTAAAAGAATCATCTTTAGATTCTACATGGCTAATTCAATTCAACAATTTTGATATTTTGGGCTTAGGTAATCTTATGATAACATCTCCCTCCGTTTCCAAATATATCATCATGATTCTTAAGAAACAATTCAACATATTTCTCATTGTAGGCGGGATTTCTTCAAAGGTATACTTCAAATATAATTTCAACAATAATTTGCAATGTAGGGTTTACATAGTAACATTTTTTAAAGAAAACATATGTTCAATACTTCAATCTGCGTAAAGGTCACAAAATTTCAATACGTGGTTGTGATTTTATATACAACTTGCATAATAGAGGTGTCATTACTCTAAATCTTTAGCTTTATGGTTCTTCTTGTAGGTTTGAATTCCCATTACAAATTCAACATTGTGTAGCATCCATTCTTCCTTTAGACATGTACTAGTCATGAGGTTCATAAAGATACTTCAGGCTAATATATCAATCCAAACTAAGACATTTTCTTAATGCATTCCATAACTTCACAAAAGGATGACTTTGCTAGCATTTTCAGAGTGACATCGTTTCAGATCCTTATGATATTAAGGGATTCAATTCAAGATTAAAATAAGCATCATTATTAATATCATAAACATTAACATCACAATCATCCAAGTCAATCCTCTTGACCTATAATAATCATGTCATCCACTTAGTATGTATGGTACAACATCAACATCAACTAGCCACCATGATCCAGTAAGCACCTTAACCTCATGGTATCTAGAATAGTCCTTAATTACCATCACATGACTAGTGCACACAGTCCATGTGACACTCCAAATGGTCTCAACCTAATTTGGATGCGAAAACATGGTCTCTCTAAATAGAGATCTGAACAATTGCCTTAGATATCCGAGTAGCTCTCTCAGAGATCCTAGAAACTCTCTCCGAGATCTGAGCAAGATGTTGGGAGGCACCAACTAACATACACCAGACTATTCTCCCTAATTCTAGTTACAATACTTGACATGAGGATACATTCCCTAATTTCGGTCATAGTACATGACATAGGGAGATGTATATCCATGATGCTATCTCCTTAACACTCCCTCTCATTGAGAGAGGCATTCTCAACAAGTCCAAACTTGTCCCTGAAGTACATATACAAACTTCACCTGGGGACAAAGGATTTGTTAACAATTTTCTAATCCACTATGCTTCTTTTTGTACCATATATTGGTATTGAATCTCAAGGTGCTTCAACCTATCATCATGGTCTTCATCTACAACTGATGAAGAAAATCCTCCAAGTAGCCTTTGAAGCCATACTACTTCTTGACTTTCCAATCCAATGACAATATACTTGACCACTATAATATGGAGTGTGAAAGATGTCTACTTCATGTTCATAGTCATAATGGAACCTAGACTAAAACAATATCTTAATGAACTCTTTATGTCTTTGACACTCTCTTCTGAATTTGAATCTACAATTATACTTCACTATTTGAGACGAATAAAAAAATGACTTTTCCTTAACCAATTGTACCATGCTGGTACACCAACCCTTTTACTTGGTCTATCACCATATTTGATTACTTTTCATCTTGACTAGGTGCTCCCTCTCACATTGAGACATATCATGGTATGGTAATTATAGTTGCTCCCTCTACCACCACAACCTTTCAACATTTGAGCTATCTAACCTGACAATGTCAATGGCAATCCATACTTTTAAACTCATAGATCTACTCTCTTTGAAGATGAGGCTCTTTGACTTCTTCTTGAGGCAATTCTTTCTGCCACAACTTCTCCCTCTCACACAAGTCCTTCACCTTTTGTCAAAGACAATTGCATGAGATCAACCAAGCCATTAGACATATCATAAACCACAAGTAATTTTGAATTTGTTCCTTATTATCACCATTCTACATTTTGAGGCCATAATTTTTGGAACAAATATAACTTGTTTATGTTGGATTTGAGCCCTAATCTAAGGTGTCCCAATATTTACCTTTGACAGATAAATATCAACTCATTTCATTTCATAGACTTAGAAACTTTCTTGCTTCACCAAAGCTCTGATGCCATGTTGAAAAAAATAGAGTGTAATGGATACAAGTAGTGTTTTTGAACTATGGTAATTACTTGTGAATATATATTATAGTTATTTTATCTTCATCAAGCAATCACAATTTATAAATTCAACCAATAACCATGAAAGGAAAGTACATATCACAATGTTGAAAACTTAGGATATGTGAGATCATGTGTAAGAGAGAGAGATAAGTGAGTGATAAGTGAATGTATAAAATGAAAACTTTCAAGTGTATTTTATACTCAAGATACCCAAGAGGCACTTTCTAAATTAGATCACGTTTCTTTGTAAATTAAATTCTAGTAAGTCTATGCATTTACGTTTTTACTCATATTTTTTAAAGTGTTGAAGAACACACAAATAATGGTGGGCAATAACTCCTAGTAAGTAAATTTATTTACATCTTGGTCCTTATCCCATATTCTACGCAAATACTGCTTAAATTATGGTGGTTAGTAACTTATGGTAAATATGTTATTTACCTGAGCATGAACTATTTTCAAGGATATTAATTTTAGGTGTTTTTGTTTATTTCCTTTATTATAATTTAAAATTTAATATTATTTCTTGTTTTTATATAGTATTATAAATAAATCAAGGATTATGAAGACTGACCACAACTACATTCTTCAATAGATGGGGCTATTTTGTAGTGCATTTCTTAGGCGGGTATAGGTTGACGAAAGCCACAAATGAGATAGAGACCATCCCCATTACCTAACAAAAATATTACATGAAAAACCCTATGCTAATACCTATTGGAAATATTATTATGAGTTGTGATTCATTGTAAATAATATGGAAATGTAACACATTAACTGGCTAAGGAAGTGGGCACGTATTTTTAGGACTGAGGAGGAGTTGCTTGTAAACCTAAGCCTTCCATTTATTTCTTTACCTATATCCCTATTGGTTTAATGACACTGTTATGTAGACATTGAATGGAGGAAATGTGCCTCCTAAATGGAGGATGAGTCTCCAAACTTTCTTTCGTAGCTTCTATTGATAAGATCAACATGCAAGAGGAAGTCAAGGACAAAAGTCCCAACAAGAGGAAATATCCAGAGAGTCTTCATTCAGGCATTGGACACATGGTGAGAAAATAATGGCAAGAGAAAATATAGTCAAATTTAGAAGTGATCATGGATTTCCCTGGAAGATTGAATTTCTCCAAGCCTATGTTTTACTTGCATGGGATGGGTTCCTTTCTTTTGCCGAGGCCTATGTATTTTCCTGTCTTTTATTTTGTTAGAGAAAATTTGGTGGAGTTTTGATACTGAGGTTCTTGCTGGGCTGATAAACCCGTAAGGGATTTCTCACTGATAAGATACCTGAGAAGTGGTTTTCTTTGGGGCTGATAAACCACTAGGAAACTTTTGGGTTGACAAACTACTAGTCAGGCTAAGACACTCAAGTACTAGTGGGGATTGATAAACCACTAGTGTAGCCTTAGGGCTAATAACACTGGTGCTAACAGTTGTTAATAAAATACCTAGAGAAGTGGACTCATTGCTCCTACAATAACTAATTTAGTTGATAAACCTCCCCTTACACACATATAATCCTTCTCTTGGAGTAAAACTGAATCTCTCTATTCTCAAAATGAACTCTTGTGGTTGGTTTACTAATTTGAGTCATTGTGGTGTTGTAACTAGGAGGGGGTTGTTGAGAAATCACCTTATAAATGAACTCTGCCTCTTAGCCTTTTTTGATTGGATTGTGAGAGAAATCTTGAGTAATTACCTTCCTGATATTGAATCCAACTCGGGTGCGGTTAGCAAGAATAAATGTTATAGTTTAGTTGGCCTATGGTTGGTTGGATATTTGAAGTCCCTCCTTTAGTTTACAACCTTTAAAATAAGTGTTTACCGGTATACTTGTTGCATTGAATGTTAAATTTTGTTGTTGTATAACATTGGGTGTGTATCAACATTGTTCAGATAGAGGAATGGGAATTATTGTATGTGTTTGGAATGAGATATATTGCATGATTTTTCTAAAAAATGTGAGGGACTTGAGGCTCCCTGTGTATGCTAATATGCTTCCTAATATGCAAGGTTATTTGCATGATTTTTGTTGTCTGTTGAAAATCTATTTTAATTGTTATGGTGCTTAAAAGTCCATGGTTATATAGATATATCACTAAAGGAACTCTGTGCTTGGGCATTACAGAGTCTAGTATATAAATATCACCAAAGGAACTCTGTTCTTGGGCATTACAGAGTCTAGTATATAAATATCACTAAAGGAACTCTGTGCTTGGGCATTACAGAGTCTAGTTATTTTACTAATGGGATTTTACCTATTATGAGTTAATGTAGATCCTTGTTGTCTGTTGATTATTGTTTCCTTTTTTAGAGAAATGCTTGGAATAATGCATTTATACTTGGATGTGCCAAGGGGCATAAGAAATTGTGCAGGACTTGCATGGATATGTTTGGTGTTGTTGTAGTTGAATTTACAAAGTACAGTAGCCATGGATTTGGCTTGGTTGCAATTCCTAGGTGGCAAGTGTTGAGCCCTAGTATTGCACCAAGAATGTTGCAACTCCCAAGGCATCCTCAACTCAAATTATCAAGCCGAGGTTTGTACGAAATTCGAGATGACAGCTCTATATGCACAACATATGTGATTCCACTCATGCCACCCTCAATTATGACATCAGATCAAAGATTTCTCAAATACCCTTCCTTCTACTGAATTATAATGAAAGCGTGATAAAAGGACAAATTGGAAATTACTTCTAAGTATGAAAATAGAAATGCCATTGACTCAACTTGTAAAATCCTAATTACTCAATTCATGAAAAGATAAAGGCTAATCTACTTACATAAATGAAGCTATGTTATCTTACAGAATTCATCAAATTACCTCATTTACTTGCAGAAAAGAAACTAATATATCTTGTATAATTCATCAAACTACTAATTAGAATCACAGGTGCCATCTACCTAGTTCATACTTGCTCATAAATCAATAACCTTCTTGCATGATAAAGAAACTAACTCTACTATTTTTTTTGTTGTGAAGACAAGGAAGGTTTAGAGTGGCTTAGGAGATTTCCATGGTCATATTATCACAACTGGAGGCCATTATGCATCTATGTTAAGTCAAAGTTGTAGTGTGGGTTGAAATTGATGAAGAAAAAGGCTGCTACAGGCTTGTAATGCTACAAGAGGCTTGTAATGCTACAAGCAGGTCTGTAATCGTACAGGAAGGCATCCGAGTAGTTTTTGAAGGTGAAAACGTTGGCTTGAGGGTATGGAGAGGTGAATAATAGTTGAAGAAAATGAACGAATATTTTTTTGAGCCCCTAGCCAAGCTCAAGACCTCTCACCAGGCCTGTCGTGCACTAGGATGAGTGCTCTTGGTGACCTAGACAGAATAGCTTATAAAATAGGGTTTTTGGGACAAATCTTGGTGGTGGAAGGAGAAGGTGAAAGAGCTCAGGATGGAAGTAATGAATTTTCCTTCCCTGCAGATCAATCAATCCTGCAATAAATCACATGCATCGATCCATTTATGATTTACAAAATGAAATAACTTATGATGGAAAAGATGAGTTGAATTTAAATGACATATAATTCATGCAAAACATTGATTTAATCGCTGAACTAACTTCTAAAATACATAAAGAAAATGTAAAACGGGACAACCAACACTAATATATTTCCAAGAAATCATAAACACAATATTTTTGGGCTATGGTTGTGAGACCTTCCACTCATTCTCCCACAAGAGAGGTGATGTAGAGGCTGCAACCAAAAGATTAGAGGTTAACTTCTACTGAAATGAAAGAAACTACAAACTGATTGGATTCAAGAAGAAACATAAGTACAAGAAGAGGGACCAAAGTCTCTGGGTTGGGCCCAAACCCAAGGTTCTCAGCCATCTGAAACTAACTTAGATGCAACTTAAAATCCAAGTTCTCATTATCAAAAAGTCTAGGTCTAATACATCATATAAAAGTTGAAAATAACAATGTCAATGCTTGGAGCTCAATAGCTACACCTAGTTGAACAAAATTTTTGAATCCTAATGAGCTCTTACTCTATTTTATTTATACAAAAAGGGCAGTTGAAGTAGCTCCCTTGAAAATAGGAATGGTTCCCTCCTTGATCTCGAAAATGGTGGACATTGTCCTTCTTGATCTTCACTTGGACTAGGAGTCACTCGGCTACCAATGAACTTGAACTAGTGAGAGAGGATATGATGATCCCAATCCAAGTTTAGGGTGTTAAGGAGGTGGACAAACCCCCTAGATTCTCTCTTAGTTGTCCCTATTAATCCCTACATAATAGCCTCAAAAATACATCATTTTCCTGCAATTAAACCACATTAGGACACATACTATGACAAACACCTTTTACTCCTCTTACTAAGCATAATATAATGAAAAATGTGAATTAATGCAAGAGAAGGGTATTTTTAAGGCTATAGGATGGCATATTAATCTTCAAAATGTACCTATTGATGGGACTCATCATCACCCCCTTGCTGAAGGTGTTTCTAAACCTATAAGAAACTCAGTCATCCATGTGTAGTTCTTTCATAGCCCTGGTGGCGTCCCTCACATCCCAAGGCTCCTCAGATGGTTTTCCCCCTTCAAGGTAAAAACCTGCATTCTTCTATATTTTTGTCCATTGCTTCTAGTCTCCTACTTCATCTCTTCCTTCTTGTAAGACTAACAGCAAGGGTGGATTGAGATTGATTCCTCCCCCCTAACTTTCATCCTCTGCATGATCCTCTTAGATAATGGTGTTCTCTCCAAGGCATTCCTTAGCCTTTCAAAAGAGTGATATTCTTTGATCTGTAGAATGTGGGGTAAGGAATACCATCTCCTCTGGAAAGCTTGCAGACTTTCTGTTCCCAAAAACCTGGGTTTGTCTTCAAAATGTAGAATGGCTTGCTCTTAGGTATCAAGGTATTTAGGTGTTAAAGAAACATCATTGGAGATGAGGCCATGATTGCTAATGACAAACCTTAGGCTCACTAGCTCTGCCCTGATATACAATGGTTTCTTTTCTTCCTTTTCCATTACCCTTTTCACTTCGTCAACTCTTGTCTCCTCATGAGTCATCCAAGATGCTAAGGACATCAGATGCATATCTCCCAATCTTGCATTGGGATCCAAAAAAATCATATTTGTCAGAGTGAGGTTGTGCATTTAAAATTCAACCAATTTTTCTTTGTATTCCATGTTAACTTGGCTGCGAAATTTAACAAACTGTTTGTAATCCTGAAAGGGCATAGATCCATGTTGTGCTAAGGTTTAGATTTGGAATTGCAACCACTTTTCTTTGATAAAGAGGGAAGAAGACTTTGATGGTTGTATGCATTGTAACGCTTCCATGGTGGCAACTTGTGTTTCTTTCTCCTACAACCTCTCTCTCAACCTCATATTTTATGTTTGTAGTTGCTCGTTCATTATAGACTCTGTCATTCTCAGCTCACTTAATTATTTGTTCATTTCAAAAACCTTTTATTCGATGAGGCCTACATCCTTTACCATATTATATTTAACAATTTTCATCCACCTGTGGGTTCTACCTCTTTCTATCTCTAGCTCATAAAGGAGTGGGATTACAAATCTTTTAGGGATAATCCCCCCCCCCCCTTCAATGAATTTATAGTAGGAGCTCAAGCTAGGTTGTGGGCTAGGTTCTTAGAGATCTTGTAGGTCTTTTCCAATAGTTTTTGAGGTGGTGGCTTCCTCTTGTGACTATTTCTTGGGCTCCTGTAGCTTCCCCTATTATTCCTATAGCAAATTTTGGCCCTCCTGTAGCAAATCATGTCTCTCCTGTAGCTTCTCTTTTTCCTCTCCCTCAAATGCAGATTGAGTCCTTGGCTTCTTGAAGGTGGCAGACCTAGTGGTAGGCCTACTCACAAGTGCTATGGGTGATTTGTTTTTGGTTCGACGAGGAGTGACCTCCTCAATTTTTCCCTCATTGGGTCCTATTTCTTCCTGTTTTCTTGGTGACTCATCAATATTTATAAGAACCCTTGTAGGAGTTTCTGGCTTTCCTTTTCTAATTCTAGTTCTCTTCCTGGTTATGAAATACATTTGACTTAGTCTTGATTTCTTCCTTTCGGGCTTGACAGAAGTGCCCAACATAGCTAAGGCTACAACCACTTCCTATTCAGTGTCTTTTGTTCCTTGGGGTGGAGAAATCTTTTCAAGTATTATTCTTTCTTCTCCTTTCTTCTCCTCCTCTTCTCCTTCATCTGTCTCCATTGTCTCTTTCTCTTCTGCCTTTGTTTCCTCTTCTTTGTTCTTGCTGCCTATTCCTCCTCTGTCTTTCTTTCTTCTTATTCTAATCTTGCTGCCTCTTCCTCTTCTGTCTTTGCCCATTATTATTCCTATGTTTTCCCCCCTCTTCCTCCAACACTAGAGGATGGGGTTTCTCCTGGTGTGAGGGATTTTGTTTCTATGAAAGTCTCCCTATCCATGTCTACAAATTTGTTCCATAGGACAGGGATTATTAAATGGTTCATAACATCTACCACTATCAATTTGATGAGGCCATGGTGAGATAAATGTTGATGTTTTCCTTCCCTTACCTTCTGACTCATCTCCATGATTTACTACATAAGAAAATGAGGGCCACTAAGTCTTTGATAAAGCGGTATGTCTGCCTTGAATCTTAGCTCTTGGAGTAACCTAAATTGGTGGGCATAAACTACACTTAATATCCCTTCACAAGATATGTATTTAAGGATATGGTAGGTTACCATATCCCAGGGGTAAGGCAAACTTTCTCTCCTCACTCCATTCTTGTCTCCTACAAGTTTCTCTTTTGAAAGGAAGAATTTTTTCCTAGCATTGACACTTACTTTCTTGTATTATTTTCTCCATCTCATTCGTAGAGGAAAGGTGGTTATTTTGTTGATAGTTTCTAGACTGAGAGAAATGGCCAACCCTCCGAAAATAGTTGTGGAACTATCTTCCCCCGAGAATATAATGTTGTGGAAAATTCATGGGAAATGTCATCATCATACCCCTTTAGAAGCTCAAAGAAGCCCAACCATTGGTGGTTTTTGAATATGTCAACTACAAGAGGGTGTTGGTGAATTCTCCTAGTGTCTGAGGGTTCCCTTCTATTAAATCCTCCCCCCATTTATTCTCTATTACTCCTTGATGCTATGTAGGTGTGGAATTTCAATAATTCAAGTAGTCCCAATGGTGAAATAGTGGCATAAACAATGGTGAAACAATGGCATCGTGCTTGGTGATAGTGAGGAAGAAGGGTGATCAAAGTTATATTCACCAAGCTTTTTCTTTTATCTTAACCAAAAACAACTCCAAAAGGATCCCCTATTGATCAATTGACTGCTATATGATCTTAATTTCAAGCAGGTTGTTCATGAAATTGGGTGTAGAAACAAAGAAGGAGGGTATCGCTTACTTCTTATCAGAGAAATTATGGGCATGCATGAATTTTTTGAGGCAGTATCGAGCCATTTTTACTGTTTTTTCTTTTCTCAATTCCTCTTGTAGCTCCTCTCGACCCTCCTATAGCAATTGTAAGCATGATACAACTGCTCGATGCACTAGCTTGTCCTTGCTTCACTGGTTTTTGGAATGAGTGATGGTGTAAATGGAGATGGGCCAACACATAATATCCTTTTGTGGTTAAAATCATGGAGCGTTGTGTTGTCTTGGCATTAACACGAGTTTCTTATTTTGGATCGTTGTCCCCACTAATTGTCATCATCTTTCCCTCCTTGTAATTATCACCCCACTCTTCGAGGACACCATTTTTTTTTGAGTTGACATCTCCATGTTGCATGGTTAACTTAACTCACACTTGAGTTGATTAGTCGAGGGAAGCTAAGTTCACTGGCCACCATCAACCTATTAAAACACTTTTTCTCGCTTAAAACATATTTTTGTCATTTTTATGCAGAAGGAGGAGGTTAGGGTTTCCATACCTGAGCCTACCTATGGATCGATTTGCTGCAGAGGCTTGCATGCTGGAGTTGGACCATGCGTCATTATGAACAAGGGAGTTGATCTCTTTGACTTATTTCCTATGCAGGTCTTCATGTTTTATGTTTCTTTGACTATTGTTGTTGCTCTGTGTTTGCAGGGGATTCATCTAATATCCAAGTTGTTTTTGCTAGTGGAAAGCCTTTCTGAGAACAAGGCGTCTCTTCATAGCTACAAACCAAGCTTCATCATCCCTTCTAGCAGTGAAAAACCATAATATCAGTGTTTGTTGTGTGGTTGTATAGGATGCTACATGAGGAGTTTCTTCTTGTAGCAGTCTCTTGTTCTCCCCTTTAAGTCTTCAGTTAGCATGAGGGAGATGAGAGAGATGATGATGAGTGATTAGGATATGGTTATAATCATGGAGGAGTAGTGTAGGCACTGCAGGGATAGAAAATGATTGATTGTATGTTATTTTTGAAGGTAGGACAAAGTGGAGAAATTTGAGAAAACTTTTGGTGAAATGAGTGGATGGATGATAGATGAGTGATGGAAACTTCATAGGAAGACCCTCTTTAACATTTTAAATAGTAAGGATGGTCTTTTGGATCATTTTACTCCTTATATCTCCCTCCTATAGCTCCATAGGCTCCTCCTATAGCATTATGGGACCTTCCTGTACCAACATAGAGAGGAGGTGAATTCCAGATTTCTTAATGATGGGATGGTGGAGAGAGATAGTAATTTGAATGGAGAGGATGGATATGGGGTGTATGTATAGAGGAATGGGTGGAAGCCTATAGGTCTTGACCTGTAACCATGAAATATGCCATTGTTTAAAATTTTGCAAAACAAAAGAAAGGTTAGAAAATAGGATATAAACTTCTTCCTTTTCCTCTTTTCTTTTCTCTCTTTTTTTATATTATTTTCTTTTTCTTAATATACACAGGCTAACTCAGATGAGGTTTTCAACCTGCATGCCCTAGGTACCTGAAGAGAGGTTTTCACCTAGGGATATTTATTATTATTAATTTTTTTTCTCTCTCCTAGGATGCCTTAGAGAGGTTTACAGCCCAGGAGTTAGCCTCATGCCTCATAGAGGTTTTCATCCAGGCCTCTTATTTTTCTCTTTAATTTTTTTTAAACAAAATTTCTAAAAGTGTTGTGGACTAGAAGCTATGAAACTCCCAATCACATTCAATTCCTTGTTGATTGAACTGATAAATTCCTCCTTGGATAGAGGTCTTCTATATAAATTCAATATGTAGCCATTTACGAGCAAGGGGATGCCTTCCTCATCAATGGTTATGATCTAGACATATCCATTTTCATGAAACTATTCCACTAGGTATGGGGCCAACCATCTTGTCATTAGCTTCCCTTTAAAATCTTTGAACCTAGAATCATATAATAAGGCCCAATCCCCTTTTTGAAAAGTAATTTCCTTGATAGTCTTATCATTCCAAACCTTACTTTGCAGCTATATGAGTTCAGTGTGTAGGAGAGCTTGCATTTTGAACTCATCTAAGCCATTCAGTTGGAGCAACCTTTCTTGTCGTGCTATGGTGACATCTAAGTCCAATTAAGATGCCATTCTCAAAGTGTTATATTCAAAATCAATAGAAAGCAAATCTTTCTTCCCATAAACCAAATCATATGGAGTGAACCCAACGATGGTTTTCTAAGTGGTATTGTAGGCCCAAGTGGCCTCTACTAGTCTCTCTGCCCAATATTTGATGCTGTTTCTAACAACTTTGGTGGGGATACTCTCCAATGCTTTGTTTGTGACCTCTACTTGCCCATTTGCTTGAGGATGATAGGTAGTGGATGTCTTGTGCTTGATATGGTGCTGCCTCATGAGATCCTCAACCAAATTGGATGTGAGATGTGCCCCTTAATCAATGGCTACCTCCCTTAGATACCCAAACTTATAGAAGATTTTCTCTCGTAAAATTCTGCCACTTTCTGCTCAGTTGCTGCTTTGATTTTCTTTGTCTCAGCCCACTTTGTCAACTAATCAATGCACACAATGATGTACTTTTTTTTCCATGATGGTGCATCAATTGGCCCAATTAAATCCATGCCCCAATTGTCCAATGGCTCAAAGGCCACTTGAGGTTGTAGGGGAATTTCATCCCTAGGTGTGGATTTTCCCATTCTTTGGCACTAATCACATCTAGTGGTATGTCTCCTCGCATCTTGATGTAATATGGGTCAATAGTAACCAACCTATAAAACTTTAAAGGTTGTCATTTTTGCAAAAAAAATGATCTCCACAAGTACCATCATGACATGCTGAGAGGATGTAAAAGACCTCGTCCTCTCTTACACATCTCCTCAAGATTTGATCTGGTCCCAATCTAAAAAGATTACACCCAATCCAAGTGAAAGGGAGGTTTTCCTTACAATCTTTCTTTCCTCCCTGGGTGATAGATTAGGAGGGAACCTCCCAGTAACCAAGGAAAATTTTAAGGGCTAATATTCATAGATGCGTTAATTTTCCATGCTTTTTCCAAAAAGAAGATTCACCAATTCCCATTTTTTCCTAAAAATGATTCGCCCAAATTTTATAAGAAAAAAATATTTTTCCTTAAAAATGGCCAAAATTTTATAGAATATATAAAATCATTAGAAGTTTGAATATTTTACTAAAATATCACCAAGAATTTTACAGTTTACATATTATGGATTAGTAAGATTCGCTAAGGTTTCTAATCTTTAAGATAAATTTCCATCCTTAAAATTTTCCGTGCCATTAACCAAGTAGTTTTCCATGTCAGAAAACGAGGGAGAAAGTGACAAGATAGAAAAGAGGTGCTCATTTGGAAGTTGATCATCCACCATCTCTTCATTACCTTCAGGCAAGGTTAACCTAGACAAAAAATCTGTAACCACATTTTATTTTCTTGGTTTTGTCAATGATAGTCAAATCAAACTGTTGTAGCAATAACAACCACCTAATTATCCTAGCATTAACATAAGCCTTGTTCATAAAATATTTAATATATGCACGATCAGTATGGATATGGAAAGGAAATGCCCAGTTGGGACCTCTTAGGATGGGTGCAGTAGTCAACTTTTATTTCAACACTTCAAGGGCCTCTTGACAAATGTTACTCCAATAGAAATATGCATATGTTGATGGTGTTGGACCCGCCAACGTGTAAGGTGATCTCCTTGGTAAGAAGTTCCAATTGGACCTCATGCCATTTAGTGTAGGAGTCCTAGCATTGGGTCATACGGTAATGCCTTGACTGCGATTTCACACAAAGGCATGTAAGATGCCTCTGTTGGTAGCAAGGGTGTGATAGCTGCAACAAGCCAAGGAAGGTGCATGAGAGGTTCAAACACACGGGGGTTGAGATGAGTGTGCCCCTTGGAAACCTGTGATAGCATGAAGTTAAGAAGGGAACACACGAGCCAAGATGCATCACAACATGGAAGGAAAGTTAGCTAGCAACCCAAAGTGATGGTTAAACCAACAACTCAGAAAGATTCATACATACATACATAGAAAGGTCCATAAATGCATGCGTAAGCAAACAAATACATATATCATTTAGAGTAAACCAAGTAGCATATAATACAATACAACATATGCATGAAACATGCTGGCTCTATTATATTAATAAGTGTAAGTTCCAGTCATACAATACATCCATGTGCAACCACTAGTTCCGACAACGGAATGTTACAGCCACAACCGCCTACTCCTCCAAAGAGATATACTAGCTCTGCACAGTGGAGAAGCCAAGGCTCATTACAATACTGTCCAAGCTCTCTCCAAGATAGGCTTATTAGAAGCTTGGTTGACCAAAAGCCTCTACAATGAGTTATGAGGTTCTATTTATAGTAAAGGGTGGGGTGACCCTTGACATTCCCCTTTGTCACAGTTCATCTACCCTCATGAATCTTCATCTACTCTATGACTGTTACATCCAACTATCGACACTTTAACTTCCACTTGACAAGACATTACATTACAATGCACATGTGCCCATGTGAGACAAAATGGCTTGAGAAAGCCATTCAAGACATCAATGACACTCGGTCCGTTGTGGTGAGAAAAACTCTTTGACATGCTTGTGATGGTGAAGGTGGTGAGCTAATGCCAAGCTTGGTCATCCGTGATGGTGTGCATGCGCTCCATGGTTACATCTTGCTGAAGTGAACTCTTGCATCTGTTGCATCTGGGTGCATTGGTATGGCTCCTCCATCCAACTCATCTACTAGCATGCGCATGATCTTCTTCGGTGCAGACGAACCGACAACACACTGATGCATAGTGTCCATGTTGATCTTCCAGTGTATGCTGGTGGTCATGTGCATCAACTGTCAAATACATGTTCAGCTCCATTTGGAATTTCTTCTTGTCTTTGCCTCAGTGAGTGTTCCAAATGGGTTATATCGAATGCGTGTGCGCAATGACATCCATGCTGCTAAATTCCCTTGCATGCGATCAACAACACCACTCACCATGTCTACTCCATGCCAGATGCTGGGATGAATCTATAATTTGTACGGGTGCAGTCCCATCCATCTATGCATGTTGCGCCCCCTGCTGTACTTGTTCCTACTGCAACTCATTCTCTCGTTTGTGCAACTCATGTTGTTCATTGAGTTGCTGCTTGAGCATATGCAACTCCTTCTCTGTTCCATTCTCTACCTTCGCGTGATCTTCATGTCACGTCGTCACCTCATAGCCCGAGTCTCTAAAGTTGCTTTCACCACAAGTAGATCTTCTTGATCTTGCAACTTTGTTCCGCCTCTATGTTGCCAACAACATTCCTCTTGTGTTTGTTGCATCCAGAATGCTACCTTAAGCTATTGTTCATGGTGTTGCTTGCTATGATTCTGCTGCCGCAATATCTTCATGTCCTTGTCTATGAACAACTTGATGTCTTCTTGGGTAGGCAGGTTCATAGACACTTGATCGACTGCATCCCCAAGTGTGCTCTGAATGGTGTCTTCATCTCTACTCTCCAGGAAACCATTGTACCTTTTCTACTGAGAGGTAGATGAGCACCTGTGATAGCTAGAGACATGGCAACACTCATGGAAATAAATCTGTCAGTCGAAAACCAAAATGAACTTGAGAACTGACTTGCAACATACTTGTGTGCCTGATCATGAAGGTTATGCAATTTCCATCAGGAGGTCAGGAGACTCACTACCAATACTGCGCAAGGCACAGTTCAAGCTGTCAGGAGGCTGAATGACTGCTGGAGCTGCGTAATACACAGTCCATCCTAGCTACTGACTGCTGAAATTATGCAATGCACAATCTCAACTAGCAATGATTGTAGGCTCAATGACTGCATTGCGCAATTTTCTAGGCCAAAAGTCACTATCCCTCATAATTGTGCAATGCAAGACTGGAGGAAAACCACTAGGAAGAAATGTACATTTCCTGAGAGGAAGACAGAGCCATCCCTTTCAGGATTGAGCAATGCTGTCTTGGTAAGGTTGAGTTCGGGCCAAGGCTGCCCAGACTTGCCAACAGGCAACTGAAAATGAACATGAATGTGAATGCATGGTTATATTGAGTGTAAGCATAAGTGAATGATGATGCATGCAAATGGTGAATGAAAGATTCAAAAAATGGAACAACATGCATGTGGGTGAGACAAGTTGCCGAATCGACGACTGTTCGTGAAAAATAGTTTCGTGCATCCAACAATATTGATATCTTAATTAACACTGAAATAGTACTAGTACAAGCTAGTATGTATCAAAATGGCAGCAAGTGCTCACTGAAATCAATCATACAACATTCATATGAAGCAAAACACAAAAATCACCAGAAATGCAACACAAGACATGGAAGGTAGGCTTACCCCAAAACAATTGAGCTCAATGTGCCGAAGAATCCTAGATGCGATGTGGGATGTCAAAGCTAGAAGGTCGATGTGACGAATGAGCTATGCAGCATTTGGTTCATGAGTTTTGATAAAATCGATGATGTTTTGCGCATGCCACAAATCTAGGAAGAGAGACACTTAGTGGGAGGTTTCCAAAATGATCCTCTCATGCAACCTCCAACTGCTAAAAGTAGATCCCTGAATCAAGGGATACCTTTTCATGTTGCCTTTTTCTATTCCAGGAAAAGAAAGCCATGCATGCAAGTCTAGTTTCCTCGGTCTTGAGTGGAACTGGTCAACCCAACTGCACATGCAAGGGGCTGCTCAACTACTGGGAGAAAATGCACATTTTTGGATGGGAGATAGCTTGGTTTCTCAGGAGATTTGCGCAACTTCTAGGTTGAGGAGCTGACTTCTGCTCAGGATTGCACAATTCCTGAGCTAAGCAGCCCTGTTGGGAAGAATTGCACAATTTTCTAGATGAAGCCTGACTAGCAGAATTGCGCAATTCTGGAGCCTAGCAGACTGCTAGACTGAATTGCACAATTTCTGGAGGGAAGGCTAGTTTCCCTCTAGAATTGTGCAATTTATTGAAGGAGCTTTTGAGCATGCAGCTTGATCAAGTCCATAGGAACAACCTGTGAGGGGAATGCATCATGCTCTGATAGAGAGGCTGCTTTTCTACAAGAAAATCACTGAAGCTTGTGTACTTGACGAAGCAAGACATGCTACTGTGAAAGGTTGGTAGGGAGGCTCCAAAATGAAGCTAAGGAAAAATTTTGGAGGGTGGTTGTAGCCGCTATAACACTTGGCGACACAATGGTAGAACTCGAGCTCTCTGAATGGACCTTATTCGTGAAAAACAAGTCTAACACCTCCGGACGTATTGTTTAGTTCTTAGTTCATCTCGGTTTCACACTAGCTTGATTGTAAGATGTAATATCTACCAAACTCTTGGTCGGTTGACACACATTCCAAGCCAAAGAAACATAGTTGTTTCGATTAGGGTTGAGGGGTATATTGGTGCACAAGCAATATAGTCGTCAAAGTCTTAGTTTCATCTCTGGTGTTGCTCTGCTGCCAATAGGCCTGCATAGTACCTCGACGGAGTCACATAGGAACACAAGAATGGCTCCGCTGCCAATGAGTCTGGTCATTACCCCGATGGAGTTACTTGCATCACCTCTCTGCATAGGAAGCCTTTCTCTTCTTACGCCTTATTCATTTTTCATTTGAATTTTTCACTTTTCATTTTTTCATTTTTCATTTATTTCATAACTGTGCATAGCACTTATTCGTTTAAGAGGCGGAAGAAGGATCTTGACTTATTGATAGAAGAATGGGTTGTTCCTTTAGAGAAGTAGTTTATTATATACCTTTAACGTGCTTTTTAAGGTTTCCCCCCTCACCTTACTATACTTGACTGAGCTAATAAGGGTTAACCCAAAAACAACCGACTAGAGTAGGTGACACTAGTTAGCATGCAGGCGTTGTGTTTTCACCAAGGTTCACTTTTAACAATACATATTTTCCTTCGACGTATCCTGGACTAAAGATAACAAGTTCTTCATACAAAGGTAGGATGACAGATAACCAAGTAGTGATAGTTGTACAAGGCCTCTTGTACTTTACCTAGCTTGTTTCAAGAATCGCTCATGGTGTTATGAAACCAGCTCACAAAGAATAGAAAAGATAGATCAACGCCTTAGAATTCAACCTCTTCGAGGGGGAAACCTCATTTAGATTACACAAATGAAAAATTCTTGGATTATACAAATGACAAAACCTCTTTTCTATATATAGGAGTTTAAGGGGTCACAATATAACCAAGCCGACCTAACAATAATAATATAAAGGCACAAAAAATAACAATAGTGGGATTCTATGGGGCACAATAATAACAATAAGGGATACAATGACAATAGTAATGGGGGAATCACTAGTATTATAGGGACCTAACATACCCCTCTCCTTCAAAAAGTGTTGTCCTCAACACCTGAGTAGTTATGGATGCTTGTGTATAAAATTCTCATCCTCCCATGTGGAATCTTCAATGGGTAAGTTCTTCCACTTGATGAGATACTCTGAAATTGATCGATTTCGTAGTTGTCGAGTTCTTGTTTCTTTGACTGCTTCAAGTTCTAATATGATTTTTCCTTCCTCATCAAGTCCTGGCAATATTGTTTGAATTGGAATCTTGTCACCTATAAAATTCTTTAAGCATGAAACATGGAAAACTAGGTGCACACGGGAAGCTGCAAGAAGCTCCAATTTGTATTCCATAGTACCTATCTTTTGCAACACCTTGTACGGACCATAATAATTTGGTGATAATTTATTATCCTTCTTAACTTGCTTGAGGGACATTTGTTTATATGTTTGTAGCCGTAGGAATACCCAATCACCTACATCAAAACTTATTTTGCTGCGATGTTGATCTGCCTGCTGTTTCATTCTATTCTACACCAAAATGAGGTTATCCTTTAAGAGTTGGAGAAATTGTTGCTGATGCTCGATGTGATCTTCCGCTGCTTGAAAATTAGAATTTTCTATTAAATATGATGTCATGGATGGTGGATGATATCCATAAAGTGCCATAAATGGGGTCATTTTTGTTGCAGTATGGAAGGAAGTGTTATACCACCATTCAGCCAAAGGAAACCATTTGACCCATTGTGTCTATTTATCAGATACAAAGCAATGAAGATATCCTTCCAAACATTTGTTTGCTATCTCAGTTTGCCCATCAGATTGAGGATGATAAGATGAGCTATGAGCTAACTGAGTACCAAGACAAGAAAATAATTCTGTCCAAAAATTTCCAGTGAAAATAGGATCTTTGTTGCTTACAATAATATTTGGGTTTCCATGTAGCTTTTGAATTGTTTCCATAAATGTAGTAGAAACTGTACTCACTTTAAATGGATGATATAATGCACAAAAGTGTGCATACTTGGTAATTTTGTCAACTACCACCATGATAACATTCTTTCCTTTGGACTTGGGTAAACTTGTGATAAAATCCACTGAAACCTCCTCCCAATGTTGGCTTGGAATTGATAAAGGTTGTAATAGTCCCGAGATCTTAATTGTTTCAAATTTATTTTGTTGGAAAAACAAGCATTCTGCCACAAACTTTTGAATATCCGATTTAAGGCCATCCCAAAAAAAATCCTTCTTAACCCTGTGGTAGGTTTTTAGAAATCCTGAGTGCCCTCCTAAGGAAGAGGTGTGCAATTCCTTAAGAATCTTTTATTTGAGTTGGGAATTCCTACATAGGTATAACTGATCCTTGTACCATAATGAATCATTTTTCCAGCTAAATGTATCAGATGTACTGGGATCTTGTTGTATCTTTTTAATGAGTGCCCACACTTCCTCGTCATTCTTCCATTCATTCCTTGCTTCGTTTATCCAATCTAGTTGGATAATAGAAATGGCGCACAACAATGGTTCCACATCCTCATCCTTTCTTGAGAGTGCATCTGCCACCACATTTTGCTTCCCTTTTTTGTAGATGATTTCAAAGTCATAACCCAACATCTTTGTGACCCACTTTTGTTGCTCTTCAGAGGATAATCTTTGTCTAAAAAGTATTTAAGGCTATCATGATCCGTTTTTACCTTGAAGTGTCTTCCCATTAGGTAGGGTCGCCATTTCTTAAGTGCATGGAGTATTGCCAACATTTCCTTCTATAAATAGCTTTGTGTAAAAAATTTCCCTTGATTGGACGAGTTTCAAAAGCAATGGGTCTTTCATCTTGCATTAAAACAACACCAATTCCATTTCCTGAAGCATCACATTCCATAATAAAGATTTTTGTGAAGTCTGGTGTAGCTAAGACCGGTGCTTGGCACATTGCCTCTTTAAGATGTTCGAAGGCCTTTGTTGCTTCTGGAGTTCATGAAAATGCATCTTTCTTCAATAATGTTGTTAGAGGTGTTGCTATTCTCCCATAATTCTTAACAAACTTGCGATAATACCCTGTCAACCTAAGAAATCTTCGCATATGCTTTATGGATGTGGGGATTTTCCATTCCTTAATGGATTTAAATTTTCTAGGGTCTACCTTAACACCTTCTTGAGATAGAATATGACCCAGATATTCCACCTCTTGCACTCCAAAGAAACATTTGGAGATTTTTTCATATAATTGTTTCTCCTCCAATAGTTTGAGCACCTTGTCAACATGTTCAATATGATTCTTCCAATACTTGTTGTAGATTAGTATATCATCAAAAAATACTAACACAAATTTTCTAAGGGTGGGTTTGAAAATGGAATTCATCAAACCTTGGAAATGCTAGAAGGTGCATTTTGGTAAGGCCAAAAGGCATGACCAAAAATTCATAGTGACCCTCATGAGTTCTAAATGCTATTTTTGGAATGTCTTCAGTCTTCATTCTGATTTGATGATATCCTGAATGAAGATCGAGCTTGATGAAGTAAATTGATCCATGCAATTCATCCAATAATTCATCAATGATAGGAATGGGAAATTTATCTTTAATAGTGAACTTGTTGAGCTCCCTATAATCCGTACACATGCACAATGATCCATCCTTCTTGTGCACCAAAACTACTGGAGCAGAGAAAGAACTTTGACTAGGTTGAATTATACCAGCCTCTAGCATTTCTACAACCATACGTTAAATTTCACGCTTTTGGGCATAGGGATATCTGTACAGCCTGATGTTTGGAGGAACATTTCCTGGAATCAAATGAATAGCATGATCATGATCACAAATAGGTGGGAGACCTTTTGGAGTCTCAAATACCTTGGAATGATTGTCCAAGAC
>APFE031450049.1:149082-223518 GCA_000404065.3 Pinus taeda | reverse complement strand
ACTTTGTGATAAACATGAATAGGTGACGGGTCTTGGGTAGTCCATTTCCAACCCATAGTTGGGAATTTAGATACATAGCAAATAGAGTCCATAATATAAGCAGTTAGATAAAAGGGAGGATAGACCCTTTGAGACAAGGATCTCTTAGACTGGTAATTCATAACAGCAGTGTATAGGTTATCAGAAAATATCTTGTCCCAATCCACGATATCGGCATTCGTGGCGGCGTCTATGAGTGGTAACCATTCAGACGAAAATTTATTTATGTTTGGCATCCCAAATAGCCTGCAAAGCATGGCCGCAGCAAAACAATATGGAGATGTGAGGGAACCAGTGCTGTACATACCATTTTTGTCCTTTTTTAGTGGCTCGTCTCTTTTGGTCCATTCTTTAGTGGTTTCTGCCAGATTTGGGTTCTCTGCTGTAAATTTCTTGACAAATTGCGCGTTGTAGGTCATCTGAGGCTCAGGAAGATGATACATAAGCTTTAAGTCTTGCGCAGCGAATGATCCTATGAGCCCATGTCCCTGAACTTTGAATTGTCTGCCTTGTAACTCTGCATTGTCAAGTATCCATCTGATCATATCTGTATACGGCAAAATTTTGGGTCTAGCTGCTATTCGGTGGAGAAATGAACATGCCAGCTCTTCTAAGGATGCCTCGGAAGAGTTTTGTGATCCCGCGGCGCTATCAACCTTCATTACTTTAGGATTTTCTTCCTCCAGCAGCCTATACATGCCTTCCCAGGTCGAAATTCCTGCATCCCTGTTGCATGCAGTGTCCGTGTACAAGGGCGCCATCTCCTTGGTCTTTTCCTTCATCTCGGAGCCTTGGGCTTTATGTTTCTTTCCCATTTGCTCCTGCGTTTGGCTTTTGAATCTTCCTATCTCTTAGAACCTGCAGATTACGAGTGAAGTGGAAATGAATGATTGAGAAAGGTGATGGGAGAGTTTTAAATGCAACAGAGATACCAAATATGCCACCTTACGTGAAATAATTCTTTAGAAAAGCACGCGCTTTCATTTCATTAAATAACTGACAACTAATCCATTTAATATCATTAAAAGCACATGATTTGGGGTCAAATTATGGTAAGTGGCTTTTCTTTGAATGGCGTGCCCGAAGGATTCATGATTTGCTTACGTTACATTGAAGATCATGCCATCACAAGTTGTGCTAATCGCAAATCACCAGATCGTAGATTGCGCCATCGCGGTGATCGCAACATCGCAGGTCGCAACATCGCGGGTCGCAAAAGTTTGATGTTTGTTAGGCATTGCCAGTTTATTTCTTCGATATGCGATCTTGCGATCGGTGTTATCGCAGATCGGCAGATTTTGAGGTTTTTCCTCATGAAGGTTACTTTACTGCGATGCGACGTTAGGCTTAACATGGGGGCTTTGCGCATACCAATATTTATGAGGGAATGAGGGCATTTCCTATCTTTTTGTAATGCAATTTTTTAAAGACATTTACCTTATCACAGACTTAGGCAAAAATATTCGAAAGACCTCTCTAAGCTTATGATGGTAGCTTTATTTTGAAGAAAGGAAAACTTGATTTTTCTCAAAATTAAACTAAGGGTCCCCATTCATTTAGTATTTTGGACAAACACTTAAATGAAAAGGGGGGGTTGTTGCTGGCCACAACACGGTGCTGGACCCACCAACATGTAAGGGGATGCCCCCGGTAAGAACTCCCAATTAGACCTTAGACCTTTTTATGTAGGAGCCCCAGCAGTGGGTTGTACAGTAATGCCTTGACCATGATTTCGCACGGAGGCAATTAAGATGTCTCTGTTGATAGCAAGGGTGTGACAACTACAAAAAGCCAAGGAAGGTGCATTAGAGGTTCAAACACAAGGGGGTTGAGATGAGTGCACCCCTAGGAAACCTGTGATAGCATGGAGTTAAGAAGGGAACACACGAGAAAGATGCATCACAACATGGAAGGCAAGTTAGCTAGCAATCCAAAGTGATGGTTAAACCAACAACACATTTCAGAAAGATTCATACATACATACACAGAAAAGTCCATACATGCATGCGTAAGAAAACAAATACATATATCATTTAGAGTAAACTAGGTAGCATAGAATACAATACAACATATGCATGAAACGTTTTGGCTCTGTTATATTAATAAGTGTAAGTTACAGTCATACAATACATCCATGTCCAACCACTAGTACCGACAACGGAACGTTACAGCCACAACCGCCTGCTCCTCCAAAGAGATATACTAGCTCTACGCAGTGGAGAAGCCAAGGCTCATTACAATACTGTCCAAGCTCTCTCCAAGATAGTCTTATCGAAAGCTTGGCTGAACAAAAGCCTCTACAATGAGTTATGAGTTTCTATTTATAGCAAAGGGTGGGGTGACCCTTGACATTCCCCTTTATGACAGTTCATCTACCCTCATGACTCTTCTTCTACTCTATGACTGTTACATCCAACTATCGACACTTGAACTTCCACTTGACAAGACGTTACATTATAATGCACATGTGCCCATGTGAGACAAAATGGCTTTAGCAAGCCATGCAAGATATCGCTGACACTTGGTCCGTTGTGGTGAGACCAACTCTTTGACATGCTTGTCATGGTGAAGGTGGTGAGTTGATGCCAAGCTTGGTCGTCCATGATGGTGTGCATGCGCTCCATGGTGACATCTCGTTGAAGCAAACTCTTGCCTTCGTTGCATTTGGGTGCATTAGTATGGATCCTCCATCTAACTTGTCTTCTAGCATGTGCATGATATTATTAGGTGCGGACGAACCAACAACACATTGATGCATAGTGTCTGTGTTGATATTCTAGTGTGTGCTGGTGGTCATGTGCATCAACTGTCAACTACATGTTCAACTCCAGTTGGACTTGCTTCTTTCCTTTGCCTCGGTGAGTGTGCCAAATGGGTTAGATCTCATGCGTGTGCGCAATGGCATGCATGCTTCTGAATTCCCTCGCATGCCATCAACAACACCACTAACCATGTCTGCTCCGTGCCAGCTGCTGGGATGAATATATAACTTGTATAGGCACAGTCTCATCCGTCTGTGCATGTTGTGCCCCCTACTGTACATGTTCTTGTTGCAACTTATTCTCTCATCTATGCAGCTCCTATTCTTCCTTGAGTTGCTTCTTGAGCACAAGCAACTCCTTCTCTGTTCCATTCTCTGCCTTCACCCGATCTTCATGTCGCGTCGTCAACTCATAGGCTGAGTCTCCAATGTTTTTTTCACCACAAGTAGATTTGCTTGAGCTTGTAACTTTGTTCCACCTTTGTGTTATCAACAACCTTCCTCTTGTGTTTTTTGCATCCGGTATGATGCCTTCAGCTGCTATTCATGGTGTTGCTTGCTGTGATGTTGTTGCTGTCATATCTTGATGTCCTTGTCTATGAACAACTTGATGTCTTCGTGGGTAGGCAAGTTCATAGACACTTGATCGACTACATCCCCAAGTGTGCTCTGAACGGTGTCTTCAACTCTGCTTTCCTAAAATCATTGTACCTGTGTATCTGAGAGGTAGATGAACACCTATGATACTTGGAGACATGGAGACACTCACGGAAAGAAATCTTTCAGTCGAAAACCAAAATGAACTTCAGAACTGACTTGCAACATACCTGTGTGAATAATCATGAAGGTTGCGCGATTTCCGCTGGTAGGTCGGGAGACTGATTGCCAAGACTACACAAGGCATAGTTTGGGCTATCAGGAGGTTGAATTATTACTGGAACTGCTCAATGCACAATCCAGCCTGGCTGCTGATTGATGGAATTGTGCAATGCACAATCTCAGCTAGCAATGGTTGCTGGCTCAATGACTGCATTGCACAATTTTCTGGGCCAGCAGTCACTGTCCCTCAGAATTGCACAATGCAATACTGGAGGGTAGTCACTGTGCGCATTTCTTGAGAGGAAGAAAAATCCTTCCCTTTCAGGATTGCGCAATGTTGCCTTGGTGAGGCAGAGTTCGGTTCAAGGCTGCCCAGACCCGCCGATGGGCTTTTGAAAGCAAATGTGAATGTGAATGCATGGTGATACTAAGTGTAAGCATAAGTGAATTATCATGCATGAAAATGGTGAATGGCAGATTTAGAAAATGGAACAACATGCATGTGGGTGAGGCGAGTCACCGAATCGACAACCATTCATGAAAAAAAGTTTCATGCATGCGACAGTAGTGAGATGTTAACGAAAACTAAAACAATGTTATACAAGCTAGTATGTATCAAAACGACAGAAAGGGCTCATTGAAATCAAGTAGACAACATTCATATGAAGCGAAACACAAAAAGCACCAGAAATGTGACACAAGACATGGAAGGCGGGCTTACCCCAAAACAACTAAGCTAAATGTGCCGAAGAATCCTAGATGCGATTTGGGATGTTAGAGATGCAAGGTCAATGTGAGGAATGACATATGCAACATCTAGTTCATGAGTTTTGGTAAAATCGAAGATGTGACATGCATGCCACAAATCTAGGAAGAGCAACACTTGGTGGGAGGTTTCCGAAATGATCCTTTCATGCAACCTACAGTTGGTAAAAGTAGATCCCTGAATCAAGGGATGACTTTGCATGTTGCCTTTTTCTATTTCGAGAAAAGCAAGCCATGCATGCAAGTCAAGTTTTCTCAGTCCTGGGTGGAACTAGTCAACCCAACTACACATGCAAGAGGCTTCTCAACCGCTTGGAGAAAATGCACATATCTAGAATGGAGCTGGGTTGGCTGCCCAGGAGATTTGCGC
This sequence comes from Pinus taeda, assembly GCA_000404065.3. Lineage (NCBI taxonomy): Eukaryota > Viridiplantae > Streptophyta > Pinopsida > Pinales > Pinaceae > Pinus > Pinus taeda. Next base: position 218,764 of record APFE031450049.1, on the reverse strand, counting down.
AATTTCTCGGTAGAGCAACTGACTGTTGGTCAAGATTGCACAATTCTTGGGCTAAGTAGCCCTACTGGTAAGAATTGCATAATTTTTCTGGATGAAGCCTAACTAGCAGAATTGCGCAATTCTGGAGCCCAGCAGGTTACTAGGCTGAATTACGTAATTTCTGGAGGGAAGGCTGGTTGCCCTCCATAATTGTGCAATTTCTTGAAGGAGCTTCTTAGCCTACAACTGGACCAAATCTCGAGGAACAACTTGTGAGGGTAATGCGTTATGCTCTGATAGATAAGCTACCTTTCTACAAGAAAATCACTTAATCTTGTGTACTTGATGAAGCAATACATGCTAATGTGAAAGGTTGGCAGGGAGGCTCCAAAACAAAGCTAAGGCAAAATTTTGGAGGGTGGTTGTAGCCGCTACAACATCTTTAGCAAGTAACCCAAACAAAGGTGAAGCTACTTTACTAAAGTATTAAATGAATCTCTTATAATACCCTGCTAGTCCCAAGAAGCTCCTGACATCCCTTTGCTTTTGAGGGGTAGGGACCCTTTTGATGATAAAAATTTTGTTTGGGTCCACATATATCCCTTCCTTGGAGATGGAATGGCCAAGGACAGTCCCCTCATTCATCAATAACTCACATTTCTTATGGCTTAGAGAGAGATTAGTTTCAATGCATTTTTTCAAAACCTTGCATAGGTTGGAAAGAGCTTCATGGAAGTCACATCCATAAGGAGTGAAATCATCCATGTAGATTTCCACAGAATCATGAAAAAGTTCAACAAAAATACTCAAAACTACCCTCTGGAGAGTAGCAAGGGAATTGCACAAACAAATGGAAGAACTTTATAAGAAAAGGTAACCCAAGGTCATGTGAATGTGGTCTTGTCTTGGTCTTTGGGGCTAATCTAGATTTGATTATATCCACTAAATCCATCCATGAAGGAGAATAATTTACTCCTTGCAAGGCCATCTAGGACTTGGTCAATGAAGGGCAAGGGAAAATGGTCCTTCTTTGTGGCCTTGTTGACCTCCCTATAATCCACACCAATCCTCAACTTCCCATTCTTCTTGGGAACTAACACAAGAGGTGACACCCACTCACTATCTAAAATAGGGTATATGAACCATGCATCCAGTAGTTTTTTCAGTTCTTCCTTCACAATATCCTTAAGAGTGAGGTTCATCCTCCTCTGGGGTTGGCGCATAGGCTTGCATCCATCCTTGATATAAATATGGTGGGTACAGGCCGAGGGATGCACACCTTTCATTTTCTTATAGTCTCAAGTGAAAGCATCTAGGTGTTGCCTCAACACTTTACACAATTGTTCTTCCTATTTGGCCAAGAGAGAAGGGTTGATCTTTAAGGTTTTGGATGGGCCAAACTCTATAGTATTGACATGGTCTAGACTTGAGTCAATATTCAGCCCAAGGATTACTCTCATATCCTTTCATCAACTCATCAATGGGTATGGTAGTGGGAGGTTTATTATGAAGGATGTGGTCAATGAGATAATCATCATCAAGTTTCCCCCCTCTTATAATGATGTCCAGAGTGCATATTGCATGAGGTATGGTGTGATATATTTCATCTTCTTCCTCCTCTTCTAGCCACAAGGGTAAGTCATGCTCAATGGAAGGTTGAGCAAGATGATACAATACCAATTGTTTAGACAAATGTCCATTCTTAATGGTCATGTTCCTAACTCTACAACTAATATAAGCATCAACAGTGGCTAACCACGACCTTCCCAAGATGATACAATAGTAATTGAACTTGGTTTTTGGGCTGGATAACCAGGAAATCAGTAGGATACTCCCAAGAGTCAATGGAGACCATAATATCTTCAACAACTCTTTTAAGAGCTACCGTGGATCTGTCTACAAGCTACAACACTGGGGTGGTGTTTCTCAAAGCTCCTTGGAGGTTTAGCTTTACCATAGTTTCCTTAGTAATCACATTGATGACAACCCCAAGATCAATCAGGGTGTTAGGGACTATAAGTCCATCAATGTGCACATCTACTATAGGGCTTCCAGGGTCTAGATATTTAGGGAATATCAACCTCCCAAGCATCAAGTCAGATAATTGCCCAACAACATTTATGGTGGGGGTGTCTCTTTTTTTTCTCCCAGGATGTTTGAAACATTTCTCCTTGATGAGATTATTATATATGGGAACATCTTTAATATCCTAGAGAAGGAGTATTTTAACACACAAATTATTCAATTCTCCCAAAATTTCAACCTCTTCTGGGGTGTGCCGACTAGGGTAGATCAACATCTCAAGAAAAGTAGGTGGATTGACTTGAGGAACACTCTCTTTCTTCTCTCCTTCAATATATTTAGGTGGAGAAGGTGGGTATTTATCTGGAAGCGCTCTCCTAGACCGAAGGCTGATCTCTTGGATTTCCATAGCATAGGCAGGGTAAGATGTCTTTCCACTGTAGACCTACTAGGCTTTCTAGTTGTTTAGGTTCGAATTTGGTTGAGCAGGAATTTGAGTTTTCTTATGTGGAGTAGGATGAGTGAGTTGTGGCTGAGGTTGGGGTGGAGGTAGTAAAGCAGGAGGTTGGTTAACTTGAGGCCTCCACACTTGTGATGGGTCACCCCATTGAGAATATTAGGGTGGATATGGTTGAAAATGATGGTTGACAGGTTGAGGAGGATATAGAGGAGCATAAGTCCGAGAAGGGGGTGTGGACTAGGATGGTTGAGTGGAAGAGTACCAAGGTTGTAAGGGTGTATTTTTATTTTGACTATAATAAGAGTAGTGTGCACCTTGCATGCCTTGCTGGTATGGCCTAGGTCCTTGAGGTCTTCTTTGATTGATGAACCAAAATTGCTCTGAGCCCCCTTCTACTCCTTGATATACAAATTTTAGTCCTAGAAAAGAAGGGCACTTGTCTTTTGCTTGATTTTCTTCATGGACTATGTAGAACTCTATGGAATTTAAGGGGCACTCATTCCCAGGACGTCTTGTGTTGCATTTTGGGAAGAAAATAGCTAGTCCCCTTTCTTCTTCCTCCTTTTTTTATTTTGATTTTCATGGTATCCATTTTAAGTGCAAAGGTATGCAACATTTAACTCTCGAAATCCTCCAACTTGTTGCATATCTCATTCTTAATGGAAATTGTGGAGGGATAGGAACTGACCAAGCCTTGACTAGCCCTACCCTTATTTCTAGTAGCCCCAGAGTGATTCTTGAATACAGTTTTAATGTCATCATAGGATAACTGATATATATCTCCCCCATATAGCATGTTGATGGTCTCCAACATGTCTTCGCTAATCCCTCAGAGAAGAACTAGTTTGAGTGATTCAGGATCAAGGGTGCAACTACCCCTCCTATAACTGAGTTGAAATCTCTCCTCATAGCCTTCTATGGATTCATCAAGTCCAAGAGTAATCCTAAATATTTATTCCTTGGTTTCTTTGGACCTATAGTAGTCCTTGTACTTGTTATTGAAGGCTTGTTTCATTTGGGACCAAGTAGTGACACTACCCCTAGGCAGACCCATAAACCAGCGTAAGGAATCATCCTTAAGGGTAGAGGGGAATAACTTCAGCTTCTTCTCATCAGAGGCATAGTCATAGGTCCTACAAATAACAAATAATTCAAACATGAAGGTATCAATATCCTCAGAGGTGAAGCCATGGAAGTGTGGAAGAGTAGCAAGGCTTATATTCTTCATTCTAGCCTCTCCATTGGTCCCTCTAATAGGGAAAACCTCATTTTCCCTATTTTCAACCATAGTTTGGGTAGATGAAGAGGGTTCTTATTCTTCCCCAATAGGTTCCTAAAAGAATTCAGGTTGCTCACTTAGAGGGTCTTCTAACTCGCCTATAGTTAGAGAGGGAAGCTGACAGTCACCAAAGAAGAGTGAAGGTGGACTGCTTGAGTGTGTGGGGGTTTTTGGTAAGAATTTTCCTTGATTATCTCTACTCCTAGGAGGCATGAAAGATAAATTTTCTCTTTTTCTTTTATGTTACTTCAAAAACTGTATGCAAAACAAAAAACAATACTTAAGCAGAAACATCTACCTAGACGCCTCCCCAACAACGACACCAAAACTTGGTGAGCCTTGGTATTGCACCAAAAATTTTGCAACTCCCAAGGGATCCTCAACTAAAATTATCAACCTTGGGTTCATATAAACTTTGAGGTGACAATACTATATGCATAGCAAATAGGATTCCACTCATGCCACCCTCAGTTATGAAATCAGATCTAAAAGTGCTCAAAGGCCCTTCCTTCTACTGAATTAGAATGAAATATTGATAAAAGGAAAAATTGGAAATTGCTTCTAAGTATGAAAATAGAAATGCCATTTACTCAACCTATAAAACCCTAATTACTCAATTCATGAAAAGATAAAGACTAACATACTTACAAAATTCATCAAATTACCTCATCTACTTGCAAAAAATAAACTAATTAATCAAAGTACCAATTAGAATCATATGTACCATTTACCTAGTTCATACTAGCTCATAAATCAATAACCTACTTGCATGATAAATAAACTAACTCTACTCTATTTTTGCAGTGAGGACAAGGAAGGTTTGGAGTGGCCTAGGAGCTTTTCTAGCTCATATTATCATAACTGGAGGTCATTATGCATCTATGCTAAGTTAAAGTTGTAGTGTGGGTTGAAATTGATGAAGAAAAAGGTTGCTAAAGGTTTTCTACATACGATTACTATAGGAGGCCTATAATGCTACAGGTAGGCCTGTAATGCTACAGGAGGGCATCCGATTGGTGTTTGAAGGTGAAAATGTTGGCTTGAGGGTATGGAGAGGTGAATAGTAGTTGAAGAAAATGAAAGAAGGTTGGTTTGAGCCCCTAGCCAAGCTCAGGACCTCTCGAAGGTTTGTCTTGCACTAAGATGAGTGCTCTCGGTGACTTAGACAAAATAACTTATAAAACAAGGGGTTTTTGGACAGGGCTTGGAGGTTGAAGGAGAAGGTGAAAGAGCTCAGGATGTAAGTGATGAACGTGCCCTTCCCTGTATATCAATCAACCCTACAATCAATCACACACATGCATCCATTTATCATTTACAAAATGAAATAAATTATGATGGAAAATATGAGTTGAATTTAAATGACATCTAATTCATGCAAAACACTGATCTAATCACTTAATTAACTTATAAACTACATAAATCAAATGTAAAATGGGACAACCAACACTAATCTATTGCCAAGAAATCATAAACACGATCTTTTTGGGTTGTGGTTGTGAGACCTTCCACTCCTTCTCCCACAAGAGAGGTGATGCAGAGGCTGCAACCATAGTATTTTAGAGGTTAACTTCTGTTGAAATGCAAGAAACTATGAACTGCTTGGAATCAATAAGAAAAATAATTACAAGAAGAGGGACCAAAGCCTCTGGCTTGGGCCCAAAACCAAGGGTCTTAGCCCTCTGAAACTAACTCATATGCAATTTAAAATCCAACTTCTCATTATCAAAAAGTGCATGTGTAATACATCACATAAAAGTTCAAAGTAACAATGTCAATGCTTGGAGCTCAATAGCTACACCTAGCTAAACGTAAAATTTGAATCCTAATGAGCCCTTACTCTAGTTTATTTATACAAAAGGAGCAACTAAAGTAGCTCCCTTGAAAATAGGAATGGTTCCCTCGATCTCGAAAATGGTGGATATTGTCCTTCGTGATCTTCACTTGGACTAGGAGTCACTTGGCTACCAATGAACTCGAATTGGTGAGAGAGGATATGGTGATCCCAAGCCGAGTTTAGGGAGTTAAGGAGGTGGACAAAACCCCTAGATTTTATCCTAGTTGTCTCCATTAAGCCCTTGCATAGTAATATCCTAAAATATGCTTCATTTTCCTACAATTAAACCATATTAGGCCACATACTGTGACAAAGAACTTTTACTCCTCTTACTAAGCATAATATAATGAAAATGTGAATTAATACAAGAGAAGGGTTGTTTTAAGGTTGGAGGATGGCATATTAATCTTCAAAATGTACCTATTGATGGGACTCATCAACATGCGGGTTTATATTTTCATGAATGTGTTTATTACATGGTTAGCACTTTTAACTTATTGTATTGATAAATGAATGTGAATTACTGTAATTATGAAAGTTTGAGCATAACTATGTTCTTGTTGAGTGCTTGGTCAATTCCTTGAAAGGTTCGGGGTTCCAGCCAATTCAAGACAAACAACAATGGATATTTTGTTATTTGGGCTGGATCTGGATTGGTTGGAATTGGTGTATGTAGAAGATAAGTGGACCAGAAGTGGACCCTTCCAAGGTGTGTGCTATTACATATTAATCTAAAGGTTCGTATGTGGGCCAGGCCAGGGGTGCTTTGCAGTGAGAGATAGTGCAGTGCAAGTAAGTGAGGGAAAGCAGGCCCAGATGTGGACCAGGGTCAGACATGCACATGACAAGGCATTAGTGCAGAGTTTTAAGGCCATGACTCTAGTTGAGATGTTACATTTTTATAAAGTATGTATTCTTGAAAATCAATTATAATGGGAAACTGTTACATTGTCGGCTATAGGCCAACCATATGGACCCGTGTGGATTAGTGAAATGGCAGGTGCGACATGGGTGTAGTGAAGGACATGTTAACACCTGTTGATGATGTGGACTACCTAGGTGAGGATCATTTATAATGTGGGCACCACGTGGGTGCCATGTGGTAGGTCTTGCTAACGTGGCAAGTTTGATTGGTGAAACTTGAAATGGCTATAATTTTTTATTTGAGTATAATATTTCAATAAAAATTATATCGTTGGAAATATCTTGATGGTTCAATCAAAATGGTTTTATCCGAAGTTAATTTTGATAACTATTGGAAAGGAGGAAATTCCATAACACAATTTCCATAATCAAATCGTGGAGATTATATTAAAGCAAAGTAAAACTTCCCATTCAACCTAGAAGTAGTTGGGGGTGGGAGGGAGTGTTACAACCATGCCACAGATGTTCAAAGCATAAAACCCTTAAGGGTGTGTTATGATGTTTCTAAGACATGGTGGGTGCCATGTTGGACCTCGTGTAGGGTGGCAGTTCCACGTGGATACCACATGGCATATCCTTGCTGATGTGGTAAAGGGTTAAGGGGGGCAAACTTCAATTGGGCATAACTTTCAATCCAAGAGTCAAATTGAGATAAATTTTATAATGCTGAAAAGATATTGATGAGTTGGATGTGATGATGCTACCTAAAGTGGGTTCTAAACACTTTGGGAAGGAAGGAATTTTGTAACCCCATTTCCATAATGAGATCATGGAGGTTAGGTTAATCAAAAGTAGCACCTACCATTCAACCTATAAAGTCCAAGGGGGTGGGAGGGAGCATTACACTTTCCCCCTATTTGGATTTACAATTTCATGTTCATTTCTTGTTCTCAAATCCTAGTAGGTGTTAGATTAGAACAAAATTTTATTTTTAGTTTTAGGACTTATTTTAGAACTTAGAATTTATTCCTTAAAATCATAAAGTTAGTGAATAATGGTTGTGAAACTAGAATCTAGATGGGTTTCTGTTTTGAAAAATGTGAGGTTCAATTGGGAACTTTCATCAGGAAGAACCCTTGGTGTTGAAAGTGGGACTCCACCCTCGTTATCAGACTAAAAGACAACACTAGCTTAGATACTACCTATAAGAAAAATGAATATCACCTGTGGTCATCGCTCTAATGGGGTCATGTGCTTTCTATTAGCATATAACCTTAATCCCATACATGAGACCCAACTTTGTAATTGGTCATAATCCTCCAATTAGGACTCATAATGCCTACTTAATGTTCACTTTAAGTCTTTTTCTAAGATTAGGAAAATGACCAAAAGTTCATTATAGCTTAGTTTAATCATAAATACCAAAAGGTGTTCGTTCAATGGGATTATTGATTCAATGTTAAAAGTTACTCACGTGTTATGTGTTTTGTATAATAACATGTACAAAGATTATAGTGACCAAAAAGGAAATTATATGACCAAGAAAGTGACTCAAATAGTTAAAGAAAATGAAGTTCAAATTGACGAAAAAAAACCACCAAAGTGATAATTTATATAATGTATAATGGTTGAAATAAAACAATATTTAATCAATTAATTTCAATTAAACTCGTAATGACTAAAACATTTGGGTGTAAAAAAATTTAACACACAAACAAAATTAAATAATTGGAGAGTATGGATTGAAGTTATTACAAATATATACTTATTATGAGCTCAAAATAACATGGGAATAACTTTGTGTGTAAAAAACCTTACAAGAATATACTCATTATGAGTTCAACATATCAACTTATCATCACAAATACCTTTATGTTGATTTTTTTTTTAATATATAACAACAAACTGGGTAGGAAGGACAACAACATTTCTAACAACACATCCAATTGACAATTTATTTATAAATTTTAGTTTAAAAAATCAACATTTTTTTCAATAAAGTTTCTTTAAAATGCCATAAACATCTACTTTTGGTTTCTTATTTTACATAAATATTATGATATATCTAAATTTTTCCTTAGTATCCAAATATGTTTTCTCACTACTAGCATAGATTCATTTTAAACACTACCCACATAGATTCATTTTAAACCCAAATCTATCAAACACATAGAGAGACCAAATTTATGAAGGTGTACAATCTTTTATCATTTAATCCATGTTGTATATTAAGTTTTTTCATATTAAATCTTAAAAAATACACCATAATAAATTTGATCCCTCTTAGTACTTGATAGAGATACCTTTTAGTAGTTGATAGAGTTACCTTTTAGTAGTTGATAGATTTGATCTTGATCCCTCTCAATACTTGATAGAACCCCTAAAAAATTTGATCCCTCTTAGTATTCAATATATTTGATCTTGATCCCTCTTATAGTCTGATGTGTAATATGGATAGATTTGGGCTACAAGTTTAATATGAATATATGTTGGCTTTCTTTCTTTTTTATGTTGATGTACATATGTACACAAGCATTTATTTTTTTCATGTAAAAATGTACATATATAGTTAATTATTTTTGTTTTCACTTTGGATCTACCAAGCACAAAGAGGGATCAAATCGCTTAAGATACAATATTCTTTTTTAGCGCAAAATTTGAGAAAAAGTTTTCACCTCAAGAGATTTAATTCCTCTTAGGGCTTAGTAGATCCAGACTTAAAATAGATCTAAGCTAGTCCTTAATAATATTTATATTTTATATAAAAAATTTTCATATCTTTATGTACAATATTCTTATTTTAAATTTATCAAAAGTTTGATGATACATTTAGTTTATACATGGCATTTTTCTTTAATGTGTTTTATGATTTTTATAATTTAATCTTTTAATGTCACATGCACAACATTATTATCTATATATAGTTATGTTTGTTTATTAAATAAATATAAATATGAAATTGTTTAAAAATATAATGGTTATAGATTATTATTTTAATTTATATAGTCAAATGAATCTTAATTTGTAGATAATGTTTATATTGTATGTATTTCACCCTTTTTATATTTAGAAATATTTATATTTTTTTTTCCAAAAGAAAAAAAACAAACTTTTTATAAACATGATAAAAAGTTACATATCATATGCCGAAGCATTCCTTTTGTTGTATGATTGAGCATCATAAAGTTCTGCAAGAAAGGCTATTCTTCCTGCCTTTAGCTAAGAGAGATAGATCTTCTTGAGCATAACGTGAGCCTCCTCTAATGAGGAAAACAACTCCCTTCCTCAACATCATCAAAAAAGAGCCAATAGTTTTCCATATGTTTAAAATTCATGGTAATAAAAAATAGCAGCAAGCATCTTTTTCCCAGGTCTCCTCTATCGAGGAAAAACAACCCAAACAGAAAAAATATGCACAAGTCATACATGAAACTCAAAACAATTTACAAAAAAGAAACCCTTTCAGCTGTATACAAAAAGAAACTGCTTTGACCAATCTGCTAAGTCTTCAGAGGTATGCAATCTATACATAAGGAGGCTGGTCCGAGACATGGATTTCTCCATTGATTTCCTCCACTATTCTCCAACTGCCCAAATTTTGTTGTAGACCTTCTTTAGAAATCCTGTCTGCTGAATCGTTGTGCTCCCTGTAAATGTGGCGAATAGAGAAAACATTAAAAGACAACTTTAAATTCTGAATTTCTTCTAATAAAGGGTACAAGATATAATTTTGACATCTGCTTTGATCATTTGCCCATTTGATAACATTTAAAGAATCCCCAAAAATCTGAACTGTGAAGATGTTCCTGTGTATAAGCCAACATAAGAGTAGCTTTAGAGCAAATAATTCTGCGAAGTTATTTGAGCCGTTGCCTAAACCCACGGATGCTTTTAAAGTATGTCTTTCGTTTAATGGATGATTAATCCTGCTCCAACTTTGTTATTCTGAGAAGCCCCATCAAAATAATCCCATGGCACTCCTTCCTTGATTTGTTCCTCTCTAACTTGTCTGGGCATCCCTTCTTCCTCTGAATCAGGTATGTTTGAGTAAATAGAGGTACATTGTATGGCAATTGAGTCAATAGGGGTTTCCTTGTCTAGAAATATGCTTCTGTTCCTGGCAATCCAAATGCCTCAAGAAATAATTGGAGGCAAATTCCGTAGTTTCCCATTTGAATATAAGCGCCACCATTTGTGCCATACATCAGAGATGTTTTCCCCTTCCCAGGCTACTGGTTTTTGAATAAGCTTCTCAACCTCCACCCATACTTTTTTCTTTACAGGACAGTCAATAAAAAGGTGTGTTATAGTTTCAGAGTCATTTTTGCACAGAGAGAATCTTCCCGGCCCTGACTTATACCTGGCTTGGAGGATGTCCCATGTAGGGACTTTTCCTTTTAGAATACACTAGAAGAAGAGTCTGGCTTTCACAAGGCATTTTAGCTTCCATAATGACTTTGCCCACCATTCCGGATCTCCCCACCCTTTCTTTGACATGAGGAACTTGTATCCAAATGTTGGGGAATAGGATCCAAAATCTGTGTGAGCCCACACCAAATGATCTGGTCTGTCTTTAAGCCTTACATTTGATTTGGAGAGTTCTTGTATGTAGACCTTCCAATCATTCCACCAATGGGGCCGAAGGTCCAGTTCCTCTTCTGATTTCCATGCTTGTCCCCAGATGGATGAGTGACCAATTTTCTCTACCTGATTAAGGAAAATAATTCCTTTGGATTCTAGGTGCCTAATCAGGCCTGGGGGCAAGGCAAAATTTCCATTACACCCCACCCATGGGTCCCTTCCTATTCGAAGATTTTCTCCATTTCCAATCTGCCATGATAACCCTTGCTCAATAATCTTAAAGGCCTATTTAGAAATATTTATATTTTGAATTCTATATTTATTACTTGAATTTATTAAGTTTTTATATGTTTTGAAATATTATGGTTATGAATAAGAACCATTATGACTTTTTTTTAATATAGCACATATATTATAATTTTTTTTAAAGAGAAAATCTTTGTAATCGATTTATTATTTTTATTACTTTTTATGTGTTATTATTATTTTTAATCGAGTCAACAATATGTACTATTATTATTATTTAATGCTTCATTTTATGAACACTACATCCTTTCTATACTAATCAACATTTAAATGTCTACACTCTTTTAAAGACATTACAATATTTCCTCTATATTGGGTTGTAGAGCCCCTCGAGGCATAATGAACTATGAATTTAGTCTAATTACTTTTATTCATTGACAACTAATAAAAAATATCTTTGTCTCACTAATAAACAAAATGACTCATTTTTTTTCAAAAAGTTGGTAGAGATGTTTAAGAATCATATGCTTAAGTTGTTTAATCCGTAAAAGTTCAAGTGCCTCTGGGCTTTTTCGGGGTGTTTCAATCCATTTGTGCATTAAAAAACACATTTTAATCAACAAGAAATCACAATCTCAATATAATATCAATGAATTATAGGGAAATGACCATTTTATGTAGTAGTTAGATTGTTACATTAAATACAATCATTTTTAAATTTATTAATAATTCATGAAGATAGATAAGTATTTATTATTTTTTTTATTACAAGCTAATTAAATAGACTTTTTTTTTTTTACAACCAACACATATTCCAAAGTAAATCTTTGTTATTATTAATTTCATATAGTAAAATTAACATTATTTTTTTTAATTCCTTATATATTTTAATGTATTTTTTTTTAACTACCTTTTATAATTATTAGGTAGATATTTCTATTTTGATATACGGTTTCCAAAAATTTATTTCAATTGTCAAGAATTAATAGGTAGATGGTAGGTTATTTGTTTGTTTGTTAAGTTGTATGAGTCTTGATTTTTGACTTGAGAAAGTGAGACCCAGGGACATCTAAATCATCAAGACCACCTGGGGATCACATTTGGATGGGGCCACACTAGCCCTTAACATGGATAGATTTTTTCCCTTTGAGTTTTAAACCAATGACCTTCACATCACGGAGTGCCTCAACAGTACACCCCACCACTATCTATTCTATGCCCTGTAGGTTAGTGGAGGCTAAAGTTTTAACCTTGCTAAATATTCACTTAATATTTTTAGTAGTAGTTACAAATAGAAGAACTCAAAAATAGTTATGCCACTTTTTCTTTTCAATTTAACTTTAAAAGAAGTTATAATATATAGTATTGGTAAGTCATGTTATTGGCCCATGGTATTGTAACAAAACCTATTTATTGTGATGAGAGGTGCTCTTCAGCCCAATATGGAAGAGATGTTGTAATTTCATGTAATGTCATGTTGTATCTTGTTAAGCATATTAACTCGGTCAAATTGCATAAAATTAAAAATAAAATAAAATTATAATTATAATTGATAATCAAGCCAACCTAGATCCATCTTAAATGTGGATCTACCAAGCGTTGAGAGGGATGAGATCTCTTGAGGCACAAATATTTTTTAGATCAAAAAGATAGATGGATCTACCGAGTGCTGAGAGGGAGAAAATCTCTCGAGGCTCAAATATTTTTTAGATCCAATAGTTAAGATGGATCTAGGCTTGTAGGTTAAAAATCTCCATGATAAAATATAGGTGAATCTTCATGGTTAAAAATCTTGTTACATGTTTTTTAAATGGATATATGTTTCACTAATATATTATTTTTTTATAATTTTTCTAATAATAATATTAATAATAATAATACATTGAGAGATGTTGTTAACCCAGGTAACGAATATGTTTGTAGCCTCTCTAAACTTCGTTTTTATTAATAAAATTATAAACATTTTTTTTCTAGGAAAAAATCATACTACACATAGCACATTCAAATAAATTTTAATAATAATAATTCATATTTATAGCCATAATATTTTAAAACATATGATTTATGTTTTTTAATAGGAAAGAGTAATTGTATTATAAAATTTTATGCTCAACATATACATCAGACATTACAAAGCTTAGTCATTAAAATCTTCCAATTATTTTTTCCTTTAAATGATTCTCTTGAGGAGAATATATCCGAGCAACAAAAAGAGGGTTTTTTGTAGGTGAATACCTTACAACATTGGCCCAACAAAACACAAAATTTATAACACATGATGCTATTAGAGAATTTTTTTAATAGACTTCATTTTCCATCATGGAATTATAATAAATTTGATTTGGCCATTAATTTTTATTTCACTTATCTTCAATTTACACCGCTTGTTAACATACTTGTGTGCTTCTTTGTTTAAGCCTCTTAGGACATGCAAATATGCTCTGGATGAGATATCTTCAGCAATCTTCCTGATTCATTTGCTTTCTACTAGATAATGTAAGATTAGGAGAAAATATCCTATAATCATAAGTGTGTCTACTTAATGTTCTTTGGCTAACAAAAGTTCCTAGTAAAAACCATATATTTCTGTTTGATTATTTGTTATATAACCAAATCCCATAAGTACTTGATACACTTTGTCTATTTAAAAATTATAAAATACTATTTTCTCTCTTGCCACTTTTAAAACATATAATTAATAAAAAAAATACAAACTTTATAAATTAATTCATAAATATATAATTAACTAAAATAACTTATGGTGTGGCTTACCACATAAAAATTAACAAGTTGGTAGATACTTATAGCGTGGCTTACCACCCATTGGGCAAGCTTCATGGATAATTATCACAGTAACTTATTGTTTGACAAACTTCCATGCAAACAGCTTTCACAGCTTTCACTAAATTACCTACGTGGCAAACTGATCTCCATATGATATCAAGCTTATGGGCGAATCCATGAAGAGACTAGGTGGGTCAACATCACAATAATTCATTAATGCATGATGACGTGGCTTATTACCCATTGGGCAAGCTTCATGGATAATTATGACAATAACTTATTGTTTGACAAACTTCTATCCATAGAGTATCTGAGTATCTAGGTGGGTCAACATCACAATAATTCACAGCTTTCACTAAATTACCTACGTGGCAAACGGATCTCCATATGATATCAGGCTTATGGGCACCTAAATTGATACTTCATTATACAAATGCATAGCGGAAGAAGTGATGGAGAGTTCGTGCTGATTCAACTTCGGTTGCTAGTTCATCGTTTCCATTTACACTGGAAACATTTATTTGATAAATATTTGTCTTTTTATTGAAATGGTTGTTACTTAAATATTTGTTTAATAAAATGTTTAATATTATTGTTGATGTTATATGAACAATAATTATATCTAATTTTAATGATGAATCACATTTGTTGGTTAGAAACATATAAGTTAAATTTTTTTTTATGTGATTTCTACTAAAAGAGTTTTTTTAAATAATTATATTATTAAACAAACATTCATCTATTATATGTTATTTGGTTTAGTTTTAAATTTTAATAAATATTGAAATTAACATTATAATCGAAATATTTATAAAATTTAATAAAATAAATTGTGATGTAAATTGAATTTTTTAATATTAAAAAATTCAATTTTATAATTGTAATTATTAATTTATATTAATTTTTTAAATCAAAAGTTGAATTTTTTTAGTTTTAGTTAATAAAAAAAAAAAAAATTATTTTTTTTATAAAATTTATATAAATGATTTAATTTTTGGTTTACAAATTCTATAATTATGGTGTAACTTATTAACTTATTTGAAAATCAAAATATTTTATAAATTGTGTAAGGGGTATGTATTTGTGTGACACCTCAAAGTGCATGTTACTAAAAGAGTTGTCTTTAGTGCGACTTTTTGAAAGCTTTTCCGTTGGGTTTTTCCAGTCTAATTTCTCTAAAATCCGGTAGGAATTTATTGAAATCACAAGTTTCATGGGTAACCCCTGCACAATCCAAGTGCCCTAGGGGGTTTTCAGGGCGCTGAATCCATATACATAGTTTTAAATATCACAAATCAAGATTTCACCTCAAATTTTCCGCCGGATTTTGGCATTGGAAAGTCCAAAATGTCGCACTAAAGACAACTCCATTACTAAAATGTGTCAATTCTAGGTTTTTAGTTTTTCCAAAATCTAAAAATGTGGTTTTCTAAACATGCAAAGACTAATAAAAATATATTTATTTGTGTTTAAATTATTTTATAATTTGGGTGTGGTTTGGATTACCAATTTGTCCTAGTTAGGAAAGGTAAGCCTCGTGTCATTTCTTTTAAATATTTATTATTTTAACATATTTTTGATATAAGGGTTTATTATATTTATAAATAAATAATTTTGAATTAAATAGGTATAAAATCAATTTTCAATTTAGAAACTTCAACATTACAACTTTGGGATAAAAATGACATCTTTAGCTAAAGATAGGAGTTATTTAGAAACATTAAAAACATGTTACAACACAATGCTTATTTTAATTTAAAAAGAAATGACTTTCCAAATATACCATGTCACATATAACTTGTAATCTTTCTATATTTCTTCAATTCTGTAAATTGATAAGTGATGCATGCCAAGATTCTCCCTGAGACAATGTTGACTAAAAAACACAACATATAAATACTCAACAACAAACTAGATCATATATTCTTGAGATGAGGTTGACTAAAAAACACAACATATAAATACTTAACAACAAACTAGATCATATATTCTTTTTGATCGATATGATTTCTAAAAGCCTGAGACTACTTTTACATCAAACTCCATTGATTAATTAGTGAGCATATTGCTTATAGGGTTGATCATCAATAATTACTATTATAACGTTATTTGGTCATAATTGACCGTCATTGATTGCATTGGCTAAGATATATCTAGTCTAGTATGCTTGCTCCACTTAATTCAAGTTTAAAGAGAGTTTCACTAGGTACACATGTCTCATACATACATTCCCTTCATGTAAGGTGTGTATACATTCTAAAAATTGCAAAATTTAAATCTACATTATTTGTGCACTCCAATGTAGCAACTATAAGTGTCTTACCATTGTAAAGCCCTACTTTCCATTTCCAATGAACTTCACTAACTTCTAAGAATATAAATAATGTTTTTATGTTGGATACAGGACCATTAACCATTTGCATAGTCTTATGCTAGAGCATTGATTGAGATCCAAACTTTCTAATCTTATAATTACTTTTTGCATAAGAGGCAGGTACTAAGCAACAAAGTTGCATATTACACTTATTTTAATATATATATTTTTGACATTTTTATAATAATAATTAAATGTTATCAATATAAATACATTAAATTTATCAAAATAAATATATGAATAACTAACATAAATATAAGTTACTATTATATTGATAAGTGTGTCTATTTCAAAATAGGTCTGTCACAATTTCGATCACTACATATCGTGACCGTCAGATTGTAAGTTACAAAAGTACATAGTAAAGAAACACATTTTACCTAACTCTACACTAAACCAAGTTATACTTAACTATTTCCTATGTGTCGGAATATCCTAACATTTATTTCCACCAACTTTTACATCATTTATTTGTTGATACATTGTTTGTCATTTTCCCATTTGCCTTCTCTTTAATTTTCATGGCTTGTAACCTATCACCTACTTACTCTTTGTGAACATTGATTAGCTTTAGTTATTTCTTATTGTTGTTATTAGTTTTTGTATCTGCTAAGGACTATGGCTTATAGTTTTTATCTTGCGTTTAAAGTTTATTGACCATGTATTAGTGTCAATTTTTTGTAATTTAATAAAAGTTCTCTGAAAATGTTCAATTAGTTTTATTTTTGGTAAATAATTATATATATATATATAATATATTATATATATATATAATATATATATATATATTTCTAATTTTTGAAAAAAATTTATTGGCTAAGTGAGGATTGATGTGAATTAATATTTTTGGTGAAAAATGATTTAATTTAGTTATTTGTTGAATATTGGAAAATAATTTCAAAATAGAAAAAATGAATTATGTAATTAGCTCTTATAGAGGCTCTAACATTGTCTTGATCCGTGCCTCCGCTAGGGACTATAGCTTTCCTCTTGCGGTCAAAGTCCCTTGACCATGTATTATTTGCCCCTTTTTTTATAATTTTAATGAAAGTTTTTGGAACATTCTAATCAATTCCATTTTTTAGTTAATGAAAATATTGTTTTTCTAATTTTTGAATATTTTTTTATTTCTAATTTTCCATTGGATGAGTGAGGATTGATGTGACATAATATCCCTAATGGAAAGTGATTTAATTTTGTTATTTGTTGGACATCAACAAATATTTTTAAAATAGAAACAATGAATTACGTAATTAATTGTTATAAAGGCTACATCATCAAGATTGATTTACAATGGAAAACTAACACTGTAGTTAATGGCCTATCAACCAATAATATAATTAAGTGGTTTAGCCAAACCTAGAAACAACCCATCACAAAGCATGAATTGGAGCAAATGGTTTTAACTAGACGATAAAAGACTTGATGTCCAATGAGAAGCACCAAATGTGGGCTTTACCGCATATCATTGAGCCATGCAAATTTAAATTCCTTTTTACTTAAAAATAATTGAGCAAATGAGAGTAGGTAGATGGCCTAATGTTATCTTCAATGAAGGTATGAGTGAAAGAAAAAAAACATGGATGAAACAAAACTACACATGGATGCAAAAATGGAATATCTACCTCAATGCCTGTCCCACAAATAACAAGGAGCTAACGGATTTTGTTGTGGAGAAGTTTGGTAAAAAGGCATGGGGAAAAGTGTTGGGTAGAAAGAAGAAATATTACATTGAGGAATTCAACCCTATGTGTGATCTACAAAAAAATAGTTCATTGGAGCTAGCATTTCGTGGATGGCACAAGTTCTTATTGCTCAATTAAGGACCAACTCACATCAACTTTGGTGTGACACAGGACGGTGGAAAAGGCCTAAAGAAGCTTGGGAAGAATGAGTGTGTACATTTTGCACATCTGGGGCTGTGGAATCGAAAAAGCATTTCATTTTGGAATGTGATGCATTCAAAGACATGAGAGAAAGTTATGAGAACATGTTAGCATCAGTTTCTTCGCATTGTCTTTTTAGCAAGGGGATTGTTGGAAGGTTGGGCTAGCTCATCATTAATTTGAATCAGAAAAAGATTGAATTGCAAAAAGCGAAAAATAGAGAACTAATGGTCTCATAGACTATTTTTAGTTTCATAAACCTTAAAATATCATTTAATTTAATTTAATTTAATTTCATATACCATATTTGTCATTAATTTTGTTGGGTTAATGAGTTTTTCCAAGTACCAATTGACTCGTGACTAAGCCCACAAAATCTAGTGCGTTGTCACCAAAAGCTTCTAATAACTTTAGGTTTGTTTCATTAACCTTCATTTATTTTACTTTCATCAAAATGCAAAAAAATATTAACATTTTTTAAATTATATACACTTTTTAATATAATATTATATATAATAAATAGCCCCAAGAGTTAGCTCAATCGGTCAAATCAAGTGCCTCCCGAATGGGAGGTCACAAGGTCGAATCCCGAAGCTCTTGGGGTTAGGTCAGTAAATAGGCCGAGGGGTGTTGATGCCCTTTAGGTGGCGTCCACTCAGTGTTAAAAAACCCTGGACGTAGCGGCTACCCATTGACCACTCTATCCGTGAACCAGTAAGTGAAATATATATATATATATATATAAAATATATATATATATATATATCTATTATATTAAAATTTAAAACCAAAAACATTAACTTAATATAAATAAAATTAAAAATAATAATAATAAAACAAAACAAACGTAGTTGCATTGTGCATTACATCTCTATAAATGCGTATTTTAAAAAATCCTAATAACTATAGGTTCTATTCATTAACCTTCATTCATTGTACTTTAATCAAAATGCAAAAATATAGAAAGAAAGAAATAAGTTATTTTAATGTCCACGAGGCTAAAGATAGCCTATGGGACAGATTGCTTCTTCATCTGCTTGATGTATTCGGCCCTTTTTCTGTGAAGTTTCAAAATAAATGCTCCTAGCGTCTCAACAAACCCCTCGCTAAATAGATTATCCCAAGAGCTAGCTTCTAGCGTATCACATAACTTTCCCTATTGTCTTTGAAAGCCTCACATTCTAAGATGTTTTTCTGTTTCCACTTTTCTGGAAGAACAAAAAATGCATACTCTTTCCTCCCACACTTTCTTTGGCCTTTTCCAGTGTCTTATTTCACAACGGAGTTGATGACAATTAGTCCTTAACTAAGCAATAAGAATTTTGGCTCTCCAAGAGATATTGGCCTCTATGTATGCTTTTGGTTGATGACTATGAGTGAGATTAAACACTTCAATAATGTATTTTTTCTTTCTTCCTAGCTCCTTATCCCAAGTACGCTTGTGGAAATTTTCCCTAACAAAAGATTTTATCTATTTATTGTTTATGGGACACACGTTCAAGCAAATACCCCATTAACTAAACCATTTGTTATTTTGCTGCATCCAAGTTTTTTTGTTCTTGCACAATCTATCATTAAAGACAACCTTAGGCCATCTACCCTCTTCCATTTGCTCAAATTTTTTTAAATATCTTATGACTCACACCATAGCAATTTCTTCAATAGGAGCAATCCCTGTTTCACTTAACAAAATATCATAAGGAACTGCACTTTTAATCTTAAATTTGTTTGTAATCAAACGCTTCTGAATTTTCTCAATTTGTCTCCATTGCATGTCAGATGTACTGCTGGCCCATAGTTCACAACCATAGAGAATCACCAGAATCACTAGAAGCCCAAAAAGAGTTTGAGTGGTTTTCCAGTCCCGTAACTCTGCCTCTCTACACCACTTTTGAAAAGCATAAAATGCTTTCCAACTCCCCATAGTTATTTTCTTTCTACAACCATTCCAACTTAGATTTTTGTTGACGTCAATTCCGAGGTATTTGTAATCCGCAACTTCTTCCAGAATATTGCCTTCAAAGTAGAACTTATGTTGGTTATGTTTTATTTTCTTAGAGAAGACCACTACTTTCGTTTTGCTAATATTGACTTGCATCCCCACACTTCTACAAAAATGCTCAAGGGATAGTAAGTGCTCTTGCAAACGAAGAGGTGATTTATCAATCAGAATAAGGTCATCTACATACAAAAGAAGCCTTATAACAAACTTTCCCAAATAGATACGATCACCCCCTTGCGAATTTAACCACTCCTCAAGCTTGTCGATATATAAACCAAAAAGGGTAGGAGATAGTGGGAAACCTTATTTGACCCCAATATCGCTTCTAAGACTTTAAAAAATTCCTGCTGAAGTTCTAATTTTGACTTTCACCTCTTCATACATTCTATGCACTATTGCTCTCAAATGTTTAGAAACCCCGAGTTCCTCCATTATGTGCCAAAGTTTATCCCTAGGAACCGAGTTAAATGCTTTTATGAAATTAACAAAGCAACAAAAGACTTCTTCCTTTTTCTCCCAAACTTTTTCAATGATGTGCCTTAAAGTTATACAATTATCATCTATGGAATGTTTAGGTCTAAAACCTGCTTTCCCTTTAGCATGCTCATCTCTTTCTTCAGCCCACTTGCTAATTTTGTTTTCTAGCATGCTTCCAAATAGCTTTGCAAACAAAGGGTTTATCATGATGGTCCTATAGTTGGAGGGATTATTGATGTCACTGCTCTTGAAAAGAGGTATTGCCAGATTGGTTGTCCAATTTGTGGGGAGCCCTTGTTGTATGATGTTGTTGAAGATTTTTGTCATGTGAGGCGCAAGAATCTTTGCGCCCCACTTTAGATATTCTACTTGGAGTTCAACTAAGTCTTTTGCTTTTCCAACACCCAACTTCTTGATACCCATCTCTACCTCTTGTACCGTGAAGAGTTCAGTATTAATGTTGACCAAGGGGGGAGGGTCAACCTTGGGAACCTGCTCATAAAGTTGTCTGGTATAGTCAAACCATTTAGAAGCTGTAATATTATTTCCAATTTGTATCTTTTGCAGTTGGAGCTCCTTCCATGGGATTATTTTTTCGAAGGAAGATTAGTTCTTCCCTCCTTGAAACCATGAAATCAACCTTTTTCTTGCTTAATAACTACTTGTAAGCTTTGAGCTTTATGTTATCCTTTTTTTCCAAAGGAAAAAAACGAAACTTTTTATTAAGATTATAAAAAGTTTACATTGCATATGCTGAAGCATCACTGTTCACTCTGAAAACTGTCAAGTATGGTTACAAAAATTGCATTCTGCCTGATATCTGTTCCTTTTTTGGAGCTGTAGCTGTCGATGGATGAAACTGTCCTGTGTTCCTTTTGTGCCCAAAAAAGCTTGCACACAAAAGACTATGAAACTATCATGCTGTAAAGAAACTGTCAAAACCGGGTCTCCTCATGATTGAGGAAAACGACCCATAGATGAAAAAGTTTTTGAAAAAGCCTTATTTTCGATTTCAGATTGTTTTGAGGATTTATATATACACAAAAATGTTGATAGAACCAAGAAAATATCAAAAAAACCCTGCCAGAGATCTCAGGGTGGATGAAAATATGGAGGTTGTTCTGATCTTCTGATTTGGCCTTGTTCGTCTTCTTCTATTTGCCAGCTGCCCAGATCCTATTGAAGACCATCTTTAGATAACTTATCTGCCAAGTCATTTCGTTCCCTGTAAATATGACATATGGTAAAACTATTAAACCTTGTTTTCAGTCTTTGAACCTCTCCCAGAATTTGTTTTAAAAATTGATTATTGCATGTACGTTGACCGGTTATCCATCTGATCACAATTTGGGAATCCCCAAAGATTTGAATAGAGGGGGTGTGCCTTTGAATGAGCAAGCATAAGAGAAGTTTGAGGGCAAGTAATTCAGCATAGTAGTTGGAGCTAGATCCTAACCCCACAGAAGCTTTTAAGGAGTGGGAGGGGGATTCATGGATGACAATTCCTGCACTTGTTTTATCGTTTTGGGATGCACTGTCAAAAAAAGCCCAAGGGATTCCTTCTGCGATCTGAAGTTCAGGAACAATTCGTTGGGAGGAGGAAGCCTTTGGTTCCGGAATACTAGAGAAGATGGCAGCTCCCTGAGCTGCAATGATTGCTACCAGGGTCTCTTTGTCCTGAAAGATACTCTTGTTTCTAGCTAACCAAATCCCCCAGCTGATGATGAGTGGGAGATTGCGAAGATTCCCATCCGGATGCTCATTCCACCACTTCTGCCAGACTTCTTGGATATTGTTACCTTCCCAGACAAGCTGTTTGTTCAAAAGTTTCCCAGACTCACCCCATATCTTTTGAGATTCCGGGCATTTTAGGAAAAGGTGGTTTATGGATTCTGCATCTGCTTTGCATAAGGTGCATCTCCCAGGCCCAACCATGAATCTGTTCTGTAATATGTCCCAGGTTGGGATTTTGCTCCTTAGCATACACCAGAAAAAACATTTAGATTTTGGAGGGCACTTTAGTTTCCAGAGCAGTTTTGACCACCACTCCGGATCTCCCCACGCTTTCCTTGTCATAAGAAATGAATATCCATTCTTAGGGACATATGATCTGGAGTCTGCGTGCGCCCATATTAACTCATCTTGCCTGTCAGACAGTCTTACATTGGTTCTGAATAGTTCCTGGGTGAAAGTATTCCATTCGTTCCACCATCTCTGATCCAGGTCCAACTCTTCTCCGTTCTTCCAGGCTTGCCCCCAAATGGATGAGTGACCAAGCTTCTCCACTTGACTGAGGAAGTAGAGGCCTTTCCTTTCCAACTGCTGGATCAGTTCAGGGGGAAGGGCAAAGTTTCCGTTGCAGCCTACCCAAGGATCCTTCCCAATCTTTACCTTTTCACCGTTCCCGATCTTCCATGCTAGACCTTGCTCTATCACCTTAAAAGATTCCAAGGTGGCTTTCCAGATAGCAGAAGCATTCTTTTGAGACTTGATTGGGGTCCTGATCCAATCTTCCAGTGGGATTGGATCAATGTATTTCTTTTTACCGTTCTTGTCCAAAGGTTTTCCATCTTTATGAGGCGCCAACCTGATTTGGCAGCTAAAGAAAGTCTAAAATCTGGGAGACTTTTGATCCCCCAACCACCCCATTCCTTTGGTCTCGCCACTTTCTCCCATGCAACCCAAGGGAGAAACGAGGATTCATTTTTCTCGGCCCACAGGAACCTGCTACATATTCTCCTAATTTTCTCCAGAACTCCTTTTGGGACCCAAGTTAGCGCTGCCCAGTAGACTGGGATGGCAAGAAGCACGGATTTAATTAGGGTCAGGCGCCCTGCTCTGGAAAGCCATTTGAAACTCCAATGACTGATTCTAGCCTCAATCTTAGCGATTAGCCATTACCAGTCCTCCTTCCTATAGTCATTTGGCTTCAACCAAAATCCCAGGTACTTGAAAGGAGATCCCATGCTGAACATTTCATATGGAAAATATGAACTGAACTGTTCCTTATCAAGTCTGTTAAGGCCCTCTTCAATGATTTGAGATTTCTTGGGATTGATCTGCATTCTTGTTGCTTTTAAAAAAAGCTCAAAAATCATTTTTAACTCCTTGAGTTCATTAAGAGAGCCATTAGTAAAGATTAGAATATCATCTACAAAAAGTAGATGAGTTATGAACAAGTTAACTGCTGCCTCAATACCATTTATCTTACCTTCCCTTTTGCTTTTATGAATCAACTCACTGAGCCCTTCAGCCACTAGGAGAAATAGCAAAGGTGACAGTGGGAATCCTTGCCTCAACCCTCTCTGTCCTTTGAAAAAAGAGCTAGCAGCTCCATTGATGAGGATAGCATAGCTGAAATTTGTAATACACCCCATGATCCATCTGATGAAGTCCACTTTAAATTCGAGGTGCGTTAAGAGCATGCGAATGTATGTCCAGTTTATCCTATCATATGCTTTTGAGAGGTCAATTTTAATTACCCCTCCCTTCTTGTTTTTCAGCTTAACACTATGAAGGACCTCCTGTGCCACACCTATTGCCTCATGAATATGTCTTCCGTTCAAGAAACCAAATTGCTTAGGAGATATATGCCTTGATAAAATTGGTTTGATCCTGAGTGCTATAACTTTTGCAATTATCTTATAGATGCTGTTGCACAATGAAATAGGTCTGAAGTCCTCGAAGGATTCAGGAGCTTCCTTTTTAGGAATGAGGGCGATGAAGGTTGCATTGAGGGAACTGTAGACTTCTCCTTTCAATCTTGACTCCTCCACCACATCTGTGATTTCTGCTCCTATCTGCTCAAAAAAGTGAGAGAATAGCTCTATTGACCAACCATCCGGTCCAGGACTTTTCTCTTTTGCCATAGACTTTATTACACTTTCCACTTCCTCCTTAGTGACTGGGTCCATTAAATGGTCCGCTTCTTCCTCCTCCACACATCTATGGAAACATTGAGCAGTTTGGATGACTTCCGCTATGGTAATCTCACCAGGATCTTTGAAAAGAGATTGAAAATGGTTCACCCCAAGGGATGAGAGGGCCTCGAAGGTCTTAGCTTCCCTTCCATCTTCAGATTTAAGACTCCATATAGTATTGGCGCTCTTCCTCCCTTTGGCATAATTGTGAAAAAAACTGGTGTTTTCATCCCCTGCTTTGAGCCATATAGCCCTGCTTTTGAGCCTCCATTCTTCCTCTTTTTCCAGCAAGATTTGATTCTTGAGCTTCTCCAGGCCAACAATTTTCTCCTTTGATTCTTGGGATACATAGCTGTCCGCCTCTATGCTTTCAAGCCTTTGGAGTTCCTCATTTATCCGGGTTAAATCCTCGATCTGTTTCATATGCCTCTCCTTTGCCCATGAGATTGTTGCCTTTTTTAACCTTTTAAGGTTCTCCATAAATAAGAAGCCTTTGTTCTCCTAGGCATCTCTGACAGGGTGAATCTAGATTTCATTAAACAACTTGTTGTAAGATTCCTCTTGGAACCAGGAGGCATTGAATTTGAAGGGAGCAGGGGGTTTCGATGGGCCTTTGGAGAGCTCCATATAGATCGGGAAATGATCTGCAGGCCCCCTTTCTTCTATCCATTGCCTGAATAAAGGGATTTTAGTAGCCAGATCCTCATTGATTAAAAAGCGGTCTAAGCGTTTTGCCACCCTTGCTTCTCCAATTCTTTTATTCCTCCAAGTAGGTTTCAGCTTGATGAAGTTTGCTTCTATAAGATTGTTTGTGGCTAATAGGTTCCTGAAGAAATCAGATTGTGGATCCTCTCTTGCATTAGGGCCCCAGGTCTCCACTCTGCATATGGAAAAGTTCAGGTCTCCACCCATCACCACAAATTTATTCTTCACAAGTGAGCTCTCCATCAATCCATTCCAGAAGGGGATCCTTCCTTGGCAAGGCCCATATATATTAATTATGGTAAAAGGGAAATCAAAATCTAAAGATTGGCACTCAATCCCCATCACCTGTTTCATTCCCCATTGATTCAGGATCTTGATTCTGCCTTCCCTGGACCCCATTGCCATGCCACCAGAGTGACCATCGACATCCAGAGCTGAGAAATCCAACCTGGGAGAAGACCTTTGAGCATAGAAACCACCTCCTCCCCTTTCCCCAGGGTCTCCTGGAGGAGAATTACATCCGCCTTGGAGTTCAATACTAACTCCCTCAGAGCCAGTTTTTTGGGTTTACTGGCTAAACCCCTGCAGTTCCATGAGGAGATGATCATTTTGAAACAGTGCCGGGGGTTTGCACTGCTCTAAGTGCCGCTGTGATGGAAAGATGCTTTCCATCTGCCACATCATAAATAGCCTGAGCTTTTGCCGCTGAGAGTTTTGACTTCCTGCCCCTTTTTTCCTGGGCTGAGACTGCGAAGGGTATGGATCAATGCCCCCTACAGCTGGATAGGAGCCAGGTTTGGAGACTAGAGAGCGAAGGTTGTATGGGCAAAGGGAAGGCTGGTCCTGGGGGAAAGGATCATGGCAGCACCCCTCACTATTCAAATCCAGGGAAGGAATGGCAGCCGATAAATTTTCAATGCAGGTTTCGATACAATTTCCCAACATGCCATCAACCAAGTTTATATTTTTTACTGTGATTTCGGGAAGAGAAATATTTTTGGGCAGATCCTCATCAATATGATTATCCAAACATTTGCCTTTTTTTTCAATAAGAGAAGAGGGAGATGGATTCAAAGGCATACCCTTTTGATCCTCGACAGCGCTCGGAGATGTGCTTAGGGGTTCCTCGACCACGGGCTTTGATGCATCCTCTGGTAGCGCTCCATCTTTAGACATGTCCTTCGATGGTTCCTGAATGTCAGCATCTAGCGCATGGTTCCCCTGTTGCAGTTCTGTGTCCATTAAATCCTCCTCCTGATTAACAGCGGCCTCTTTGTTGAGTTGCTGAGACCACGGATAAGTCGATTCCATCCTTTCCCTTGTTCGCTGAAACCTTCGTCTCCTTCTTCCCAGTGGACATTCCTTTGCCAGATGCCCATATTCATGGCATCGATAGCAACGGAACGGAAAATACTCATAGTCCAAGATTTGTTCGAAAATGTAGTCCTTATACTGAAGAATGATTTTCTCTGGCAGTCCTCCACTAGGGTTTAGGCTTACGAGGATCTGTGCCATGGATCTGTTATTTGTTTCCAGGAAAGACATGTCCATCTCTAAATAAGTCCCCAATCTGTTCCTGAGCGCCATAAACACTGATTCAACCCAGAGGAAAGATGGTAGGCCTGGAGCCCTAACCCATACCGGAAAAACATCCATTTTTTCATGTGCTGGATCGAACATAGGGCTCCAATTTTTGAGTAGCACTGGAATGTGTCCAAGAGACCAGTTCCTCTGCAAAACCTAATCTGCCGCTTCTTTGGATTCGAACCGGACCGAGAACCAACCTTTTGGAAGAGACAGTACCAAAAAATCTCTGATTAGATCTGATTTCCAGTTCCACTTCCCCCAGGATTTGATGAATTCGGAGGAAAAAGACTTCCCTCTTACTCTACCGACTAGAGTGCATTCAGCAACACCCAAAGCTTCTTCGATTTTTACATCCATCCCCAGGACCAGATTTCCTTCAACCCCTTGAGATTTAATCAATCTCTGTTTTTTCCTTTGCCCCTCTGAGATTTTTGTGACCCTGGGTATGTCTCCTAGCCTTCAATTTCCTGCCTCTCATGATACGCACTGGGTCCAGAGGATTGGGGGGTAAGACTGGCCTCCAATCGATGATCTTTTGACGGATTTAGAAGTAAGTTTAGGGTATCAAGATGGGTCTGGTCTGTTACCTGTGGCCCCTGAACTGGCCGCCTATCATCCCCCTTTGGCTCCTGAGGGACTTCAGGATGCTGTTTCGGCCCTCCTCGCTCTTTTGCATTATGTCTGCCTGCCGCAATTGAAGCCCTTGTGACGGGGGCCGAACTTCTTGCAGTCCCACCCAGGCTGTGCCCTAACTTCGAACCTAGGATGACGATGTCTTCCAATCCGCCAGAGAGGACTGGTTCTTCAAACCCTAGAGGCCCTTTGCTGCCGCCAGAAGGATGGATCGGGTTCTGCGAGCTCTTCTGGTTCGAGGGAAGTTTCGAAAGTTTGACCTTACCTCCCTGGTAAACCTTTTCTGTTTTACCTTGATCCTTAGGCGGTGAGAAAAGTGAAAAGGGTTGTTTTTCCAACTTCGAACAGAACGGACTAGGGTTTAGGGTTTCCACCGGCCCGAAATAGTGTTCAACATTCTGGGGAGTTGGGTCTTTACCCCAGACAGAAAGTATATCTTCCATTGATGGGTTAAGATCAATACCTTCCTCCGCGATAACCATGGTTACAAGCTGGAGAAGCAGTCACTGTCGGTATGTCGGGCGTTATTAAACACGGACCGTAAAAACCCGTTCTGTTTTCTTTCTGCAGTAAAAACCTTCCGCTACCGAAAACTCCAGGTGTCTGTCCTGGCTGAGGAGCGCTAACACCTGCCGTTTAGCTTTATGTTATCCTTATTTGTTTAACATTGTTTTATTTATAATACTCTCTTGTCTAATTTTATATATATATATATATTAAAATTTAAAACCAAAAACATTAACTTAATATAATATATATAATCGCGTAGTCTAACAAGGCGGACAAGTTGCCCAGAAAGTTATGGAAATTCCAATTATATTTAGAGAAAATCCGGCAAGGATTTTTGTAAATCCAAATTATAATGGTTAAACTTCCAAAATTTTAGGTGTCCTAGACATTTTTGATGGTGCTGAATCCATTTCCACCATCAAAAACACGATTCAAAGACTGCCTCTACAAGCTTTTTTGATTTTTTTTTTGGGCGGATTTCGGCCACTTTTGGCCACCCAGGTAATTCCTCCACCTCGTTAGATGACTCCTATATATAATAAATATTATATTAAAATTTAAAACCAAAATATTAACTTCAACCTAAAATGTATTGGAAATATATTATTTAATATATATAACTATTTGGAAATGGAGTCATTTTTAGTGTGATTTTTTGGACTTTTCGGTATTGTAATTTGGCAAAAAAAATTAAAGTAAAATTTTGATTTGTGTTATTTAAATTATTTTTTTGATTGTATATATAGATTTAGCACCCTCAAAAATCCCTAGAGCACTTAGATTGTGCATGTGTTACCTATCAAACTTGTGATTTTAATAAATTCCTGCTGAATTTTAAAGAAATTAGACAAAAAAACCTACCAAAAAGACTTTCACAATCACTCTTAAAATCACTCATTTGGAAATTAATATAAAATTAATAAATTAATAGGAAACGACCATTGTAGCATGTTACTAAAACGTAGTTGTTTAATGTTTTGATTTTTACTTTTAAAATATTCGTTTTAGGTTTTAATAAAAAGTATACTAAAATATAAATTTTTATTAATATGGTTAATAAAATATTAGGTTTTAGTGTTAGATTTAATATAAGTAAGTACTTTTAATGTTACGCCTAAGCATGTTAATGTGATTTTAATGTTCATATGAAATTTTAATGTTAACATCGTTAATCTAATTAAATCATTGGTTTAATATTAATATTAACACTGGAAATATAAATAAATTATAATGTTAATTTCATTTTAATATGGTTAGGATTGAATACTTTTTAATAATAATATTAGTTTTTAGGTTTGATAATAAGATATTTTATTTTGATTTAATAGAAGTACTTTATTTTATAGTTTATATTAAAAAATGTTTAGATTAAGTATTATATTTTGTTTTTACCATAAATATTTTTTATAATATTATTTTTATAAAATAGATAAATTTATTTTTAATTATGATTATATATTTACAAATATTTATTTCTTATTCTATTATCATTAAATAATTTAACAGATTTGAATTTAATATTATTTTAATTAAAAAATAAAAACAAAAATGAATAATAAATATATAAATTTATTTAACAACTAATTTTTAACAGTTAGTTCTTAACGACTAATTCTGGAATCAAATGCATCTCTGTTATTTAAAAATTATTGATTGATTTTTCACCTTTGTCCTAAGGATGGACCACATTAGATGGTTCGAAATGTCAGCGAACAACTTATGATGTGATTAATCCGAAAGATATTATCAAAATCCGTATGGATCACAAAAGCCTAAAATCAAGCAATTTTTATAACATATTTAATGCTTTATATTAAATTAATGATTTCTAACATTATTAGTCCCTGCCTCGTCATGGATTATAACATCCGCTTTGTGTTGACGTGTGTTGAATCTCAACATTTTTTTCGATTTTATTGCAATTTTAACCCAAGTTTCATGAAAATGCTCAATATTTCTATTTTTCTAGAAATAAAAAAAAAATTGCAATTTTTTGGAAATCTTATTTCTAATTTTCGATTGGTTCAACGAGCTTTGAAGGGACATAATTCCCTCGGTGGAGAGCATTTTATTTTTAGTATTTATCAGTCCCTAACAATTCATTCTAAAACTAAAAAAACACTAATTTTCTGAGTGGCTACTTCGGTGATGAGTGCTTTGACACTGACATTGTTATGCCTAACGCTGCTATCTTGACACTGATGTTGATCTTCCCAATGTTGCAGGTCCCTTATGTGGGAAAAGTGGAGAGGGGAGGAGGGGGCAAAGCTCCACACACTACTGAAGAGAAAAGCTCCACACACTGGCTTCCCACACATTACAATTCTCCATAGAAACTAGTTTAGGATAGCTTTCGCATCCCCACACAACTTTCAAAACTTTTAATATGTAATCAGTTGTAATATTTTCAACTTTTTATGTAATATTTTGCTATATGAATGACAGAAAAGAGAGAATAGCATCTGTCTTTTAAATAATCGAAATTTTCAATTTGTTTGTAAATTACAATTTTAAATTAATTTAAAATTTTGAATTTACTATTTAGACGATAATTTGAGTGATTTTTCATCCAATCAAATTGATATTTAAACAATTTTTCATCTTTAATATTTTGTCGGATATGGTAGTGGAATGATTTGAGTGCGAGTTATCAAACATGGGCGAGGGGGGTGGTTTGTGCGGAGAAAAGCTTTGCACACTGGCTTCCTGCACATTACAATTCTCTACACAAACTAGTTTCAGAGAGATTCTGAATCACAATATACAAACTGTCAAAACCATATGTGAGATTGGTGTTAGATATGAAAACTTATCAATGTGATAAAAAACTTATCTCTACTAGATATGCTAATTATGAACATCATTATATACTTTGAGTAAGCAGATTAGAAACACAATATGTTAAATCAGATCTATCAATGAGATATGTGATTTATGCAAATTATCTAAGTCAGTCGAGTATATGACATGCAATTTGATCTCTAAATTGCCTATGTTGGAAATGTTAATTATCTTAGTCAAGTAAGCGATTGTTGATGTGATCTTTGAATTATTTTATCAGATATATAAATTCTCAAAGCCACCACGACTCCATAACATATTTGAATGATGTTTGTCACATATGCAAATTCTTAATTATGCCAACCAATAGCAGTGGTGTGACCAACCGGAAGGCTTTATTATGCCATAAGCCTAAATTAGAGTGAAGAAATGGAAATGAATGGAGCGTTAAATTTTATGATAGAGAAAATAAATTCAAGGTTATTGATCTGTATTTAAATAGGAACGCAACAAAATACAAAGATAACCATATACACAAAGATGCAGTGGAAATAATACTTCATTTCATTAATGGAAAATACTGAAATATGCTTACAACCATAAATGGAAATAAACCAACTAGGGCAATGGTAGGCTTATCTCTGAGAAGAGATGTGGTGGCTACATGCCTCTGAACTGTGTTACAATGAGGCTCCAAGCCTATTTATTGTTGAGAAACAATGGAAAACCCTTCACATCCAAAACCTAACCCTGAGAATGAAACGCCAAATTATGGGCCCCGTTGGGTAAATTGGTACATCAATTTCTCGGGGTCGTAACTTTGGCATACGATCTCTGTTTGACGCGTACAGATAACTCATTAAAAAGATCTATCTGAGCACTACCACTTTGTGGAGGGGAAACCATCGATCCATGGACCCATGTTGCCCCCAGATTTCCCAAAAAACGTCGTTTAGGGCCTCAAAACGGCTCCGGAAGTTCAGGACCCGAAAAAACTGCTAAAAATAGTAAATTGTGCTACAATTATGAAAACCGAAAAATTGAAAGAGACAGTTGTGGGGGTCCAAATGGGATAGGTGGGTGGCCACCAACATCCACCTGGATCAGTTATTTAATAGAGAAAAGATATCATCCAAGCCATTAGATGTCAACATGATGAAATATATTCAAATAATTTTTGTGATGAGCTAAATGATTTTAACGATAAGATGTGTTGAAATCAAATAAAACATAAATCTACAGTGATAAAAAGTCCCCAAATGGTGAGTACATCAATATTGTTGGGGGCCAAGTTGCAAACAATGATGGGAATCGTGAGAAGAATGGCGCCATAATGGAAGGGTCTTTGTCACATAGGGTCCAAATTTGATTATACAAATTTTTTTGGTTTTGCTCAACAATGTTGCATGCCCAAGGGATTTAATCACTTTTGATTTTAATTTTGTGTTAATCCTATTCCTCATTTTATTGCCAACACAGGATGATGTGAATCTGGCCTTGGTGGTAGATATAAATTCCAATCCCTTGGCTCGATCGGGTGTAACGTTTTTCACTAGGTTGACCTCCAAGAATGGGTCTAGCCATGCGCTTATCTGTAGTATACCTAGGGGGATACTATGGTGTACAGAGGGAGGTACCCAACGGAATAATGTAATGTAGTAATAACAAATGACTCATAATATGTATTATACCTAGAGGGGGATAATATGGGGTATAGAGGGAGGTACCCAAGGTATTAATGTAATGTAATAATAATAAACGAGCCATAACTAATAAATAAAGTGGTTAACCCACATTATGTAAGGGACCACAAGTAGTTGAGGAATACAGTGATAAGTCCATTGTATTGATGTATGGTATTGAGAGACCCATGGTAATTACTCATGGTATTATATGTATGAATCCTTATAGAGGCTAGAGACTCTCAATTGAGATATGCCAAATATTGGTTTTGTATTGACAAACATATGGCTTGTGGAGTAATCTCCTTCCTTAAGGAGTAGTTGTATGATGTTTCCCTACCTCAAGGGTTTTCTGAAGAACTTAATAAAATATATTTCTATTATAACAATATATTGCTTTATTTCTTGGGCATATTTTTCATTGTAATATATTCGCATGCTAGATTCATTACAAGTGGTATTAGAGAACTTTCTTGGGCAAAGGGGGGAGATTTTTTTTTTTTTTTTTTTTGGCGGGAACTTTTTGGGCGACAAGTTTGCA
Organism: Pinus taeda; assembly: GCA_000404065.3. NCBI lineage: Eukaryota > Viridiplantae > Streptophyta > Pinopsida > Pinales > Pinaceae > Pinus > Pinus taeda. The sequence goes on along the minus strand of APFE031450049.1, from coordinate 185,614 downwards.
TCTCAGTTCTGAAACTTTTGGTGTAAAATTTGCAAAAACAAATAGTAGATTTGAATTCCTTGCGAAAAATACCCAATTTCAATAATAAAAAAATGGTTGAATTAGTGTCAATATAAGGGAGATATCGCTGATTTAAAATAAGTTGTTTTGTAGAAATTTTCCTGACGACAATTCGTGGAAGGTAGCTCTCTAGTAATTTTTAACAGTTTTTTTTTTTGTGCAAAAGGATAGAAACATAATTGAATATCTGAGATCCTCTTGATAAATTACCCAAGTTAAAAAAAAAATCCGTCGAATCATAATCTGGATGAGGGAGATATCGCTGGTTTAAAATCAACTTTTTTCTCATAAATTTTTGTGATGCCCGGATAGTGGCAGCGTAGATTTGAGTTTCCAGATTTCTAGATTGTGATTTCAAACACATGGGAAGAGGCATAAGGGCCATTCAATTTTTGAAAATAGGCTATAATAATGATTCTGAGTGATGTTGACCGCATAAAATGGGTAAAGTCACATTACCAAATGTGGAGATTGGCGACATATTTAAAATTCAAAGATGAGGCTCTAAAATGGTGGACCTCACTTGCCTCTAAGATGGGGTCTCTTTCTCATGAAGACCACAAAAAATTCCTCTTGAACAAGTGGTCTCATGCTAGAAAGAAGGACACTAAGAGCCATAAAGGCTTATTCTCTACCAATCCTTATATATTGGTATTGATTAGAGTTTAGGTGAGTAGCCTCAATTAATGGGTTTAAGGGTGGGGTAGCCTTTATCTCTTTGCTTGTTGATTCATTTGCTTTCCCCCTTAATATTGTAATTACTAGGGGAAAAGACATAAATAGAGTCTCAATGCTCGTTGGATATGGTCCGATCAGTTTCAGTTTTTGAATAACTGAAGATTTGTTCTTCCCTTCCTCATAGCAATTTGAGTCTTTCTATTTTACATGTTTAGGGATGTATTCAAAAAGAGAATATCATTGTGTCTATCAATCCTAGTTTCCAATATAATTTTATCAATGTTAATTTGACAAAAAATTGCAATTCTAGCAAAACATATTGAAAACACATAGGTTGATGATGAGGATGTTCAAATTTATAAATATTTGAAGATTTCTATGGATAAGTATGTGTTGCATTCTGATTTTTATACTTCAGATATGGATAATGTGGATGTTGTTTTGGGATACCCTTGGATGGAATTCATTGGTACTCTCAATATTAATGTGTAGAAGAAATTTTCTAAAGTTCTGGTATAAAAAGAATAAAATTACATTGTAAGATATTTCCTTCAATAAATAGGTAGAGTCCAAGGAGGTCCAAGCAGAGAAATCTACAAGTACCGACACATCAGATGAAGAGTCCATGATCGAAGTAATAATGGAAGACAAGTAGGTACCACATAAGGAACCTGACACCACTTAGACTCCATCATGTGGGGACTTGAAGGAAGCTACACCATCAATTAATGCTTCAAAATATCACCACCCACACCACCCAACAAGAAAACAAACAAAAAGGTGGAAAAGAATTAGTAGAAAGGACGACAACACCTGAAAGGCACACATAGAGGTGAGAGGATCCACCCACAACATATCAACACAGAGGAACCACAAGAACCAACTTCAATATCAAGCGAGAGAGGCACCCACTAGATCGAGTTCTAGGATAGCTAGATGCACATGCATGGTACCAATGGACTACTCTTTTGAGTAGATCTGATTATTTGTGTCCTTCTCATGTTTCGGGGGTGAAGCATGTTTAAGGGGGGTGGAATGTAGTATACCTAGCAGGGATAATATGGGGTATAGACGGAGGTACCCAATGGAATAATGTAATGTAACAATAATAAATGAGCCATAATTAATAAATAATGTGGTTAACCCACATTATGTAAGGTACCATAAGTAGTTAGGGAATAAAGTAATAAGCCCATTGTATTGATGTATGGTATTGAGAGACCCATGGTAATTACCCATGGTATTTTATGTAAGAAGCGTATATAGAGGCTAGAGACTCTCAATTGAGATATGTCAAGTATTGATTTTGTATTGAAAAACATATGGTTTATGGAGTGATCTCCTTCCTTAAGGAGTAGTTGTATGGTGTTGCTATACCTCAAGGGTTTTCTGAAGATTTTGTATTGAAAAACATATGGTTTGTGGAGTGATCTCCTTCCTTAAGGAGTAGTTGTATGGTGTTGCTCTACCTTAAGGGTTTTTTGAAGATCTTAATAAAATATATTTCTATTATAGCAATATATTGTGTTATTTTTTGGGCATATTTTTCATTGTATTATATTCGTAGTTCAGATCTACACTAGTAGAAAATGATGAAATTAGTGACTAGGTGACTAAAAAAGTTAGTCACCGCAATTATTTCAAGTGAATTACTACTAAATTTGAGCAATTATAAGTGACCAACCTAAAAATGGCTAACTTAAATGACTAATTTAGTCTAGGGATAAAATATATGACTAGATAATAAGTGACTAAACTAAAAACAACTAACTTAAATAACTAATTTAGTCTAGGATTAAAATATATGACTAGATAATAAGTGACAAAATTAATAATGATTAATGTAAATGACTATTATAGTGCAAGAATAAAAATATGACCAAATAACAAGTACAAAAAGTATACGAATTAGTCATTTATGTTAGTAATTTTTAATTGTATCACTCTAGAAATGGAAAATTGCAATTTTGATACCAAAGTGTTACATTTCACTACAAGGATCTCTAAATCCATCTGCAGTGTTAAAATTTAGAGACAAAGGGGTCTCTGAATCCATATACAGTGTTAAAATTTTGAATACCCTTTTGTATCTAAAGTTTAACACTACAGATGGATTCAGAGACCCCCATCTTTGAATCCATATGTAGTGTTAAATTTAGAGACAAAGAGGTCTCTGAGTCCATTTGCAGTGTTAAAATTAGAGACCCTTGTGTGCAATATTAAAAATTAGGTCGATGGATTCAACAACCCCCTTAAAGGGGTCCATGAATCCATCTATAATGCTAAAATTATAACAATTTTATACAATCACTACTAAACCAACATAGAAGTTGTTATTAAAATGATTAACCACAACACATATTAACATACTCAATATTTTGTCTAAATAGAAAAAATCATATATATATATATTTATATTATATTATATATTCTCTATATATATAATAATTATATTATATGTATATATATATTATATGTATATATATTTTAATATATATATATAGTGTATGTATGTTGTGGTGTTTGTTGTTCTCTGATTAATCATGCCACGATGTTTTCACTCTAGTTTAGTTTTTAACAATTCAATATATAAATATACATAGAATAAGAAAATATGTGTATCAATGTGGAATAGACACTTGAACATAGGAAATTGGTCATTTTTTACTATTAACATATGGTGTTGGTGAAGCTATAACGAATCCCTTTTTGTTTCCTTCCCTCCATATTCTTTAATGATCACAAGCTTGTTTTATTTGCTATAACAAAGCCCTCTTTGTTTCCTTCCCTCCATATTTAATATTCACAAGTTTGTTCTATTTTTCATTTTAAATTTCCCTCCACACATTTATATTTACATTTATTTTTCATCTTTTACATTTATATTTATTTTCATTTTAAATTTTCCACTGCATATTTATATTTAATTTTCATTTTAAATTTCCCTCTACACATCCCAGAGAGGTGGTCCTTCCCCACCCCTTGGTCTTCATGGATCCTACATTGATTTGGGATATTCCTTCATGGACTTTGAGTTATGGAAGGCTCCTCCTAGATTGAGCTTAGAGAGTGGGGTTTTATACAGATATGAGATGCCAAAATAATGAGGAGGTGGGGTTCTATACAGCCATGGGATGCCAAAAGAATGAGGAATTTATTTGATTGAGTTGTCACTCCCGCAATGTATGTTTTGACTGTTGCTTTCAACGTATCTTTCGACTGTCGTTGTTATAATCGAGAACAAGTAGCTATCTAGACTTTGTCCTACTCGACCCTAAGGTAAAGCTTATCATCCCAAATGTTGATTTCATTTATTACATTTTGATTCTAGTGTCATTATTTTGAATGTAGTGGAAATCTGTGTTTAGGGTTGCTTCATCTTGTTATGATACATTATGCCAGATGTTATCCAAGGATGAAGTATATTTGAATATAACCCCCTTTTTTTTAAGGATGAAGTATATCTGAATATAACCCTTGTTTTTTTTTGTTTTTTGATTTTTTTTTGCAGGTCATAACACTAACCAAACTACGGTGGAAGTTTCACAATTAGATATTCCTGAAGAGAATGTTATTTGGGAAGCACAAAACTTGGAAAAGAGGTTCTTAATGCGACTATGGAAGTGTTTGTGAAAGAGACCAAAGAGATTGGAAATGACAAAGGCAAGGTCGAGGCAATGGAGGTTAGTTTAGAAGTTGGGATCTTATTAGAACCTGATAATAAATCTCTTGCAATGGATAAATATGATAATCATTTGCATAGTTGTTTTATCATTCCAAATGTTGATGGGGCTTCTGTTGAAAATAATGATCTTGTTCAATATGTAAAATTGTCTTCTATTTCCAATGAGGGGGATGATAAAGTGGAGAAGGTTGGGACTGAATCTGGAGATTTAGAGGCCAATTCTATGTCTTAAATTAGTGATACTTTCACATTTGAGATTAGAAAAATGAATGTCCCCACTAGAGAGGGTATTTATTGCATAGTCGTTTTAACCTAGTCTAGTGAGATAGATAAAAATGTTGGATGCTGGAAACCCTTTCAAACTAGCTAACCAAGCGAATTGATTCAGGTTTACTTCCATTAATGATGTGAAGTTTTTTTTATTATGTTAATAAAATGACATTCTTCCTGTAGAACAAGTTTTACAATTGAAGCTTATGTAATGTCAGCAACATCCATGAAGTATGCTTTTCAACCCAAGCATCCTCAAGTCAAGTTTCCAACCTCCACTATCTGCCACATGGTTCCCTATCTCCAAGGGCTAAGTACCCTGCCCCAAATGCCAATGTTCCTCCTCTTATGTAGGTACCTCCTTGATCGAGCAATCAACTCCACCATCATGTGCAATCAACATGTTAATCAACAACACCAACATTCTAGTAAAGGTTCCATGTTAGCTCTTTAATCAAGGTCAATAAACCACCCAAACCAAGGCATACATATGTCCATGAAGCATTTCTAAGAGGCTAGAAGACCTAGAGCTCTCCTATCAAGGTGAAAACACTTTTGGTGCAACCCCAAAAGCTAACAGGCATGAGAAAGTTAGAACCGTGTTGCTACACAAGGAAAAAATAGAATCCAGAGAGCTCTAGGATGGTTTACAAAATCTCAAGCCAAATATGGGATATCCATCATATTTTATGTCTAGGAAAAAGTTCAAAATATTGAACAATATTCTTGGTCTATTAGCTACTAATGCAGTCTTCCTTGCAACCCATGACAACTCTACAGTGGATGAGAACTGCTAATATAAACCATAGCAGATATTGGGTCATTCAAATGATAACTGATAATATGGAGAATTATAAGGAAATAAGACAACGTAGTAGGTACATCCTCACGTTGTTTGGTGTGGATCTTTAGTGCACACATTAAACCTTTGATGCAGGACATTGTTAAGCATGAAAAATGTAACAGATTAATTGATTGTAGAAGAGAAGGAATACTATCATTGAATTTATCACCAATCATAGTGTTGTCTAAAACATTTTTCACATGCACTCTAAGTTGCAACTACTTAAGTTTGCAAATACCAGATTTGGTAAGTTATTACCTCACCATCGGGCTACTTTTTAAGGTAAAAGAGGCATGTGCTAGTACAGTGGTGAGTGATTCATGGGAATGGTTGGAATTCTCAGCCTCTAATAGAGAGGATTCTTGTGAGGTATAATAAAATATCTAGGATATGAATTTTGGTCACCAGTTAAGCATGTTCTACAACTCACCCAATCCATTTATAGTATAATATGGTTTGCAGAATCATATTAGCTAATCAATAGGGAGATGTATGAACAAATGGATAACATGTTAGGCCATATTAAGGCAATATTGATCCTAGAGATGTGTCCTTGAATCATTTCATTCATAAAAAAATGGTTGGACAATATAATAAGCTAAATAATCCACTTCGATGCTTAGTGTAATGTCATCGTACCAAAATATTATTCAACAAAATCTTATTCTACAGTGGGTAAAAAGATCAACATTGAGGTGATGAATATAAAATAACACATGGATACAAAGGTTCAAATGTGATATATGGATTCATTAGACAAAATGATCCCTGATGAGGCTAAGAATTATTGAGCATGTACATCAGTGCACAGGTGGTAGTTGATTCAAATGATTAGTTCAAGATGACATAAGATGGATTCTATCCCTTTGTGGAACTTGTATGGTAGTGGTTGCCCACTACTTCAAATTTTGCAAGTGATTGTGCATTCATGGGTTGTTAATGCTTATTCAAATAAATAGGTTTATGTATACCAAACAAATAGATTGGTTTAGGTGCACTACAATTTAATATTATTGTCCTATTATTATCCAAGTGGAGCCAATTTGGAGGATGAAGCACTAGTTTCAGAGGATTTAGGGGAAACCCTTATTGTTGAGGATGATGATCGTGTTCAGATGCCAACCCCATCTACTGTCATTGTATGCATCACTGCAACAAGATCAACTTTACCTCCACAACCATGTGGGGGTCATGCATCCAATGGTGGTGCCCTTCCTTGATCACCACAAAACTAGCACATAAATTGTTTGTCGTAAGAAAAAAACAGTAGATCATAGAATTGATTTTTTTTTTTCATTTATTCACTTTTCATAGGCTTCAACCTTGTCTATTGTTTGAAATCTCAATTTCCAGTATATATTCTGTAAATTACACACATGGTCTGTTTTGTAACATTATTCTATGCATGTTATAACTTTTGGTCATGATGGCCTATTAGGCTATTTCATTTCATATTCTACTTCCTAATATCATTTCACATTCTACTTCATAATATCCAATTTATAACTTGGTAAATTCTAGATGGCTGATTTTGTCTAGTTTAACTTTACTTCACGATATCTGATATTGTGTTTTGTAACTTCTAAAGCTAGTACTTATCGGTAAAAAAATATTGATATTTGAATTAAATGTTCGATGCTCTAATATACTACATATGATATTTCTAAATTCTTTCCTCAAATCTATGTTTTCATATTTTCTACAACTAATGGGACAATGCATACCTTTATATAGAATCATATATGAATATTCTTGATAATGTTTCACTTCTAAGATTTTTTAGAAAAGGAACACTCCCTGATTTTCTCCGCTCCATGGAAACACTGGTTTTGAAGCATGTATCGATACTAAAGTAGGAACTGCATATAGTTCACAACTTCTGTGATTGGTTAGAGGTTATGCGACAAGGACACAATCTTAGAAATCTATATGGTTGTCAATTTACTCAATAATAATAATCTTATAAATTTAAATGGTTGTCAACTCACTAAATGACCATTGACAAAACTCAACAAAAGATTGTTACAATTCTAAAAATTTACTAGTTGACATAGAAAATTTGAAATAAATGAGACACACGTAATATTTGGACCCACAAGAGTAAATATTCAAAGATCTAAAGAATGTACTATATCGAGCAGAACTATCTCAGGATTTGACTTGGGCTTGGGTAAGAATCGAGATTTCAAATAACACATTGTACACACATCTTGTATTGAGAATGCCTCTAATCTATATGAGGATGCCTCACTCATTTTAATTTGTAGAAGACTAGTGAAAAAACTTACCTAAAAGAGTTCTTGCACATTATCTTTTAAGTGATTGTTTAGATATTTTCCAAGGGTTAGACTATGATAATTTTTTAGGTTTACTAGAGGAAAAACCTATACAAGGCCAAAGGAGGGCATCTTGCTCCACTTGGAAGGGTAATTCAAGGTATAGTCTTCCTATCTTCACACTTTGACCATTGAAGGGTTGTTCCATTGCATTGGGCTAGGACGTCTTAGGGCTCTTCCCTCTTGCTTTGGCCAACCTTTGAGATCACCTTGTTAGTACCCAGAGAGGATTCTTAGAAAACTAATCCCTTAATCCATTCTTGAGAAAACCTAATAGCCCTAGTCAATGCTTGAGAGGAAAACATAATTGGTACCCTTTGGCACATTTTATGACAGAGGGAACTTATTCTATCCCCTTTAGCACACATGTGTGGCCCCTTTTGAGGAAATTTTACCATTTTGAGGATTTTGGGGATGTCTTGTGTCCACTTGTCGTATTTTTCTCATAGTTTAGAAATGAGTTAATTGTTTTTACTCATGGCTTTCAACTAGCACATTTTATACACATCTTGTATGGTGAAGACCTCTTATCTATATAAGGAGGATGCCTCACCCATTTTCATTGGTTGAAGAATAATGAAAAAAATTAACCTAAAAGAGTTCTTGTGCATTATCTTTTTTTATGTGATTGTTTAGATATTTTTCAAGGGTTAGAATATTATAAGTTTTTAGGTTTATTAGAGGAAAAAACTACTAAAGGCCAAATGAGGGCATCTTGCTCCACTTGGAAGGGTAAATCAAGGTCTAGTCTTCCTATCTTTACCCTTTGACCATTGAAGGGTTGTTCCATTGCGTTGGGCTAGGACTTCTTAAGGCTCTTCCCTCTTGCCTTGGCCAACCTTTAAGATCACCTTGTTAGTACTTAGAGAGGATTCCTAGCATATAACAATTTCTAGCCAAAGCGATCAATTTATGATAATAACAAACCACAACACACTAGAAGATGGTAAATGGAAGGGATCTCTACCTTTTATGTTAACCCTGAGTGGACCATTATTTCTCCCTTAAATTATCCCTCCGTTTCTATTTAGCCTAAATTCAAACTCATTGACACCCCCCTACTTAGGGTAATCATGATTTCCATCCTTCCAATAAGATTTTATTCTTGCTCTTTAATCACATTTTTTCTCCATCTTGGGAGGGGCTCCCATGTGCTGAAGCGATGGCCTATTCTGCACCCAACGGTTCATCTATAAAAATCCAAACTGTAGAGCTCCACATTGTCATCCTTATTTATTTCCACCCCCCTCTTCAATATTTTTAATATGAGCTCTGCCACCCTCTACTTATTTCTTCTTTATTTTTCTTGGGCTTTGTTTGTACTCCATCCCACTTTTCCTCCAGCGACTGGCCATTTCATGCTACCCTTTGAATGCTTTTGATGCCTCCCTTTACATCCATATATCCATAATTTCAATTTGGAAAAGAAGGGAAACTCTAAACTAGATATCACAAGTATTATCACCTAGGGCACATAGAGTGTCCTAGTATCAAGATAGTGGATATTCACATACATGTTCACAATGAAAGATTGTCATCCTCATCAACATTGGTTTCTTATTTCTTTATCTAGAATTCTTGGTGAAGAAATTATTGTGTTCATGAAATATATCATCAGAGGAAAAATCACTCCCTCAAAACACCAATCTTTAGGTCCAGAGCCTCAAAGTTAGTCTCAAATTCAAAGCAACTTTAGTTTTCACAGGAATTGTAAGATTATTCCATGTTGGTATATGCATTTGGAGATTTGGAAGAATATGCCTTAGAACTAAATGGGCTATCCATGAGGTAATATGCACACTAGTCCAAGCACTTTCGTGGATTGTATTTGGGGTAGTAAATTGGAAATGAGAAGAAATTCAAAGCTACAACACATCCAAAGTCTCTATATCTCTGGTGGCTTATGAATTTCATTCCGAATACAATATTCTTGATCTCTGCAATCATCAAGTTCATGTCCACAACTCCTAATCCATATAGGATTCTCCCTCTTGATGACCTTTTTTGCAATGATTTTCCAACCCTAGGGTTTACATTAGGAAGTAACGAGTCATGACACAATGGGTTTCAGTTAATGACAATGGATATATGACAAAAGACCATGATTTCTAGGGCTGTAAGATTGTTGTTTATGTATGTTTCAAGTAGAAATAGTGGTCTTGTGACAAAATATCCACCCCTTTCACCATGGAAACCTTGACCTTATTAAAAATCTTCTATGTCATGTCTTCAAGGTGTGGTGAAGAATCAGAAAGACCAATAACACAAATTAAACATGCCATCTCAAGAATCGATTGAGAATCCAATTTTATTTTGGCTTTCATATGGAGTTATTCAAGTCCTTACTTGGATATAGATAATACAACACAACCAAAGGTGAAAAAGAATCTATTCCAAGAAAGCAAATAAAGTTCAATTGATTTTGACTTGTTCCTGGGGAAACGTTTATCTAAATGCTTGTATGCTATAAGATGTTTGGTAACAAAGCCAAATCACGCATAAGTTCCTAACAACATGAATTTGAAGAACATTATACAAACATAAAATATTAATATCATGACTAATGACTATTCTAAACTAAGGGAAAAATAAACTACAAATCAATAAGGTTAAAGAAGGAGTGATTCACGGTGCATAAAATTTGTCTTCTAGACCTGAAGTGTTTTTGGTATGATATAAATGTGGTCATTCAAAAATATCTACTGTGAGCCTCCTTCATCGTACTCCTCGATCTATATATTCTTGCCCCACTCCTCAAACTATCTCAAAACTTAGTTGCTAATGTGTTTTCATTATTTTCCTAAAGTAAACTCAGATCATAAACTAAATAAAGATCTTTGTACTTTTCATGTGAAATCAGATTTGAGCAGCATTTTTCTTATTTTTATGTTCCCAACATTGGGAACTGAACACTTTTGATAAGGTTGAACATAACCTCGCTACTTGGAATTCCAAGAAATGAACAATATTAAACATTATATCATAAATATATTAGCACAACATAGAGTAAGCTAATCTTTAGGAAAAGGACCTCTTTCTTATCCATAAATCTGGTAAGAATCTATAAGAAGTTTCAAGCACGACCATTGTTCCACTATGATCCATGTTTAAGTTCCATGCATGGTGGAACAATGTTGTAAGGGGTTTCCCAATTCTGAATTGAATTATATCATCCAAAATTTGATTAGATATTTTGATTGAAAGGAACTCTACTTCCTGTATCACTGGATTCCATCAACCACAGGGAAGTTAGCTTCAAGAATAGACAACCTTGCACAACGCCAGCCATGCATCTTAAAACAAGATCAATGGGGGGAAAGTAATTTGTTTCTCCATTCATTTAACATGACCAATGCTCCACACAAGAGACATGACCATGCATAAAATGATGGAATTGGTCAGCATCCCCCACAAAAAGTTCTCATTGCACTATTTTGGATATGAATTTGGAAGTTGTGTGATAGTCCCTGTACATGTTCAGGTTCTTTAGAATTCAAATAGGTAGCCAAATGGTGTGCAAATAAGCCCAGAGTAATTGTTAAATTTCCACTGTGATGCCAACGATAATGTTCTTCTCATGCTGCACATAACATAGAGTTTGTGTCAAGCAAATAACCTAACATCTTCATCTGCCAAATCAGGATCTCCAATGTAGCATGAATGTCCTCCATTTGCAGGTGTGATCCATCTTGTGCAACAAATTTCTGTACCTTTCTCTTCATTTCAATCTAGCTGCATCTTGGTTCTTTCTTTACAGCCTTGTCTTTCATCATGCTTTTCAAATTTGCTATGTCATTTCACTTGCCAGCAGAAGCATAAATGTTAGACAACATATATGTTGCACAATTGTTTGGTTCTATCTTAGAACAACGTTTTGCTCCATGTTTTCCTATTTCCTTATTCCTGTGGACCGTGCAAGCACCAATCAATGTCTGTCATACCACAATGTCAGGCTCAAGTGGAATTCTGTTGATGAAGCTCTTAGCTTCATTAAGGAAACTTGTCTGCTTGAGAAGATCAACCACACATGTATAATGTTCCACTCATGGTGTAACACCATAGTCTTGACTCATGCTATCAAAATAGTGACAACCCTCATCTACTAAGCCTACATAACTACATGAAGATAGGATACCAATAAAAGTGATGTGTGTTGGCTTCATACCTACTATTTCCATTTGTTCATACAATTGGAATGCTTGTTTTCCAAGTCTGTAATGAGAATATCATGTAATCATTGTATTCCAGGAGACAACACTCCTTACAAGAATTTTGTAAAATATCCTCCACACATTGTCAATTCTCTCACATTTTGAATACATGTCAACAAGGGAACTTCCAAAAAATTTATCTGACTCGAACCCAATTTTGGTGATGCAGGAATTGATGCTACTGCTCTATTTTAGAGTGGTTATGCATCACATGCGCCAAGAACACTAGAAAAGGTAAACTGGTGCGGCTTCCTGCCTGCTGTTTGGATTTGGAGGAAGAGTTTTAGTGCTTGGACCTTCCCTTTCTTCTCTCCATAACCTCCTCACAATTTTTACCTATGAATCAAGACCCCTACTCACCCTTGAACCTAATGATTTCGAGTAAGTCTTGTTCATTTTTCCAGTCACCTTTTGTGTTCTTCTTCATCCTCGGTTTTTTTAATTGGCATCTACAATGGATTGTGGTTAGGGATTATTTCCTTTACTTGTTCTCTTTTGCATGATAACTTATAAGCCTTTTTCCATTTTATGATGTCTCTACTTTTTTGGAGTCATGAGAGCTTTGATGCATTTTACTCCTCACTATTATGGTGTGGAATGTTCAATATAGATATCCTTGGAATCTGAATCATCTTTGGAAGTTATTTCACCATCAATCCATTTTTTAATATTTTCTGATGTCTCTTACCTTATCATTACTTAGGTTACCTCTTTTTCCCATTGCTTTTCCAGCACATTAGTGCCCTATTAAAAATTGTGTTAAATTCATCTATGGCCAAGTGATAATATGTACCAATGTTGACAGTTACAATAATATCATAGTATATGGTTGAGATGCTCATTATTTCTTTTTGTAGAAACCTTCTTATTGGCTAAGGTCAAAACCCTCACATTGAATAAATAATGATAAGAAAATGATTTCTTGATACAACCTGTATTCTAATTCCTACTAATCTATTGGAGTGTCTCCTTATAGGTAATGGCATATGCCATCTAGTTCAACAACATATTTGTTTTTTTGATGAAATAATTAGTGGAAAGATTATTGAATTAGTTGAATCTTGTCAATCATTTTATCTCTCAATAATTATGTCTTGTGAAGGAGTTATAGTGAGAGTTCTCGAATTTTCCAGCCTTATTTAGAATATTATCTTATCTGCATCTTTAGAGATCAATGCATTGTGATTTGAAAGGAACCTTATGGTGGTCTGTAGATTAGTTAAGGTTATGTGATTTTCCTTTTGTAATTTTTTTATTCCACTCCTAGTATCAATAACATTATGCTCATTATAATAGGTTAAGGGTGAGCCAAATATATCATACATATGTTCTCACTATTATCATGCTCTAGAACTTATTTTTGGATCAACAGATTACATGACAACATAGAATCAGAGTCTCTACATGCTCATGCCACAAATGGTCAGATATCTACATTTTCCATTTTGCCTACCTGCTTTGTGCTTTAGTGTGAATGCCTTAGGAAAAAATGGCTTGTATCTCCCACTTTTTGTTTGATTCCGTTTCCTTCGAGCTACCCTCATTATTTGATTCTTGATTCCACTTTCATGGTCTTGGCCTTTGATTATACAATCCTCATTTTTTATAGACACTGCTAACACAATTGAATTTTCATTGCATTGTCATCCCTCCATGGTACTCCAACCTAAGTAGTGGCTCAATTAAGGCACCATATATGGGATATAATGTCCAGGAAATCTCTTGCATGCTTTTTTGTACTTTTAAGGGAATGTTGGCCCAAGTCCAGCTTAGTCTCCTTAGCAATACCTATAAGATCAAAACTCTACATACCATCATATTTATAAATAGGTAAAGAGATACATGAAATTGTTAATTCAAATTTCAAGGTTGGCTCCAAACAAGAGGCCAATAATCACATACTTTGAAAACAAGCCTATCCACAACCCACATAAAATATTTGCTATAAAGGGGTAGATGGGTAGGTGGCCCCTCTCAGGCAACCAATAATTCTAACTAAGCTATCCTGTTCCAAGACTAAAGCACCCTTAATATATTCCTAGCCCATCTAATCAACTCAAGGATAAAAATATTTTATTTTTCTACCACATAGATAAAGATTACAATCCTCATTTTGGTGTTTCCACTATGTCGAGGAGTGGTGCGTTTGAAGTGTCTTCAACTTCAAAGCCTGTGGCTTTGAAGGATTTGGTTAGACACAATTCTCCCACTCTGACAGCTTTAATCCCATATGTATATAGTGGAGGTCTTGGCACTCAACGAGTTATAAATCTCCATTCTATATTCAAATTACATATGGTTACCTACAAGTTTAGCAGGTATTAGCCTCCTTTACCGACTTTGTACTAGTGGGTTTTTCATGACCTGGACAAAGAATTTTGAAATATCTCTTTACTCTATAAGGCTTTTAATTGTTCATTTTTACAATTATGTTGATTATTAGGAAGTGTTTGAGGAGGGTACCTGATTTTGGGGAAGAGTGGGACTTTTTATAACTTACGTTTTCCTAAAGCTGACCCTAACTCTTAGTCACTAGAATCCTAGTATGGGTCTGCTCTTGAATCTTCCATAGCATTTTTGGCATTTATCAATTCTTGAGGATATTAGGAATTCTTTGGAGAGCTATCTGAAAGCGTATCTCAAGAGAGATGTAGCAATATTATGCACATATGTTAGCATCTGTGTTGAGATAGACCTTAGTAAGGGGCTTATGGACAAGATGACTCAGAAATGGATTTTTTTTAAAGATATTGGCTGATGAGAACACAAAATTCCAATGTAGAGACTGTCAACTTATAGTGAATTACAACATTCCCGCTCCTGTGTGCAAGCACACAGTCCAAGGAAAAAAGGGCCTTAATCAAAATGAAGAAAACTGGTATTTTCCTAAAGTTGGTGTGGGATGGTGATAGTGATTAGCATGAGGAAAATTGACATTTGATAGTTTCTGAAGTTTTATTCATCCCATCTATAAGTTCTTATTAATGAATCATGTCCCTGGTGAAGGCCAAAGAGGATGACTAGAATGCTTATATTTCTTATACATGAATCTAAAAGTTTTGATATTGATAAGTTAGCATCTTGTTTAAACCAGATGAAATGAATTTTGAATTACATATTGTCCCTATGGATCCTTTGTTAAGTGGGTGGATTGAGGTTGCAAAGAAGAAAGGGAAAATAGCAGGATTGAGGATCTCCCTCACACTTGGTTCCTTGTCATGCTTTTCTTTTGTTTCTATTTAGACTCAATTTTTGTTGGTGCTTGTTTACAGATTTCTTCATTTAGTCTATATATTCTGTGAACAGTGGGAGTACAGATGTTTGCTATTTTTCTAAATATGTTGACATTTCTTTTATCCTTTGGATGGTGCAGACTGTGCTTAGATTTCAAACTGAGAACAAGCCTGCTTTTCTCTTATGTATTGTGCAGGAAGCTTTTGAGAAGTGTGATTTCCATTTTCTCATTGATAGAAATTATGATTTTTTCCTTGGAAAACAACATGTATAGAGGATGTATCTTTAAATGGAAGTTTCTCTTTATATTTTTCTTTAAGTGATCACTGGTATAAACTTGCATGTCACTTATTTAGGGGATGCATTCTATTTAAAGGGTCCTTACGCTTGTTTCTAAAGTGCTTCCTTTAATCCATACTTACCACATACCTATATGTATTATGGATGCAATGCAATATGTAAAAAGGCAGTCTTTGTAAAACTAAACCTGTTCAAAATTTAAGTAGTATAAATCCAAAATTTGGCCACATATGTCAAATTACAACCAAAGGATGTTGAATATTGATAAATATTGTTGAAATATGATTGAACATGACAAAAAAAAATGAAATATGATCGTAGTGTGGAGATCATCACTTGGAAGTACAAAGTTATAGCTCTTTATAGAGATGGATCTTTGGAGCATAGCCTAGGGAAAAGCTACTATTTTGATTGATTCTTAATAATTGTCTCACGATGAAAATAGGGTTTATAATGCAAAGATGATTATTTTAGATTTCATGGAGGAACACTTGATTCCTCACATTGTAGGTACATAGAAGGAGATGTATGATGCTTTAGTGCCTGGTAGTGGAAATTCATGCAAGCTGTGGTGTAGGGGATTTGATTACTTGCATTATAGATCTCTTCTTCTCTTAAAGAACATGGTGCAAGAATTTTCATACCTCAAGGTAGAGCAGATCAGAGTGTGTAATGGATGTACAGTTGAAAGGTATTTAAAGGTTGGTTTTCTAGGCTGCAAGAAAATATCAAGGGAAATTCCTGAGTTGATCCATTCAGATATGTGTGTGGGTCTATGTTTTATTCATAATTTGATAGGTAGTCCGTTTTATGTTTCCTTCATTGATAATTCCTCTTGCAAACCATAGTTTTTTGTGTGAATCCTAAGGATGGAACGTTCATCAAGCTTAAAGAGTTCAAAGAGAAATGTGCTGGTATAAGAGGCCAAGTAGCCCCATGCATGACCCTATCTTAGCACACATTTTGGAGGCATACACCATTATTTTGTGGGAAACATCCCCTTCTTCATTAGGTCATTGGCTTCGCTTGTACATGGATCTACATTATGAGGACAGTTTTACCCCTTACTTCATGGGACGACTTTTGGCATCTTTTTAACGAGATGATTACACCTTTTAGACCTCCCTTGGATAATTTCACCATCATTTTAGGGGATGTCTTACTCTTTCAGCCACTTGTGCCACACATGCCACATTTAGAGGTCTCTTCCTTAGTTGTTGCATTGTTTTGAGGAGCCTTCCACACTTGAGGGATTTGTTACACTTTTCCTGTGTTGATGGTGATGTCCTACATTCATGGAGGTTTATAATTGAGGATTTTTCTATGTGGCATATTGACCTCCTTTTTTTAATATATTTTTGACCTTATCCACCTTGGTTAGTTAGAGGACAATGTTTGTTTATGTTCTAGGCTAGATCTCTGGTTCTAGTGAACAATATTTTTATTTTATTGAGAGGGTTGTTGAACCTAGAACTCCTATATAAGGGGAAACCCCCCTTGGTTATCTTTGTTGTTGATTGGATATTTGAGAGAGCATTTTTTGAAGATTCAAGCATAAAATATTTTTGGGGACTCTTTGGAGACTTTCTTTTTCACGTGTGGCTAATATTTTGGTGCTTCAAGTTAGGATTTGGTGTTGGTGGTAGTTACTTGATCCATTAGATCAATGCATATACTACATTGGAGGAACCTGGTGTGGTATTACCCTCTACTTTCCTTATTCTGGAGATGACCTTTTTGTTATTATTCTCGAGAAATAAGGAGAATAATTAAGAAAATTATTCTGAAGCTGGCCTTTTTGTCATTATTTTGCAACCAACTTGTTTGGTCATTATGTGGGGCTGACCTATGCATACTTAGAATAATACATATTTATATATATTGGTGGAAGATGCCATAGGTGTTATTCTTTGAATGAGTACGGTGATGTTCCTGTAGTAGATTTCTAACCGGTTGGTTGTAGTGCCTAGAATAGTTTTATCTTATATTCAATGAATTAACTTATGCATGGTGTGTTATTTCCTCAAAGGGTGGATCATGCAATACATGAACAACAAATAAATTCATAGTTAGGTGTGGAGTTGCTTTTTTAGTACTTAGAAGGAGGTGCAGTGTAGGAGATATGTAGGCATATGCATGTACCCAAACACAACATTCAATTATAAATAGTGGGATGTGGCTACCTTGTTTGGAAAGAGGCACAACCCATCACTAATCAGTAACATCTGGTGAAGTAAACATGCAACTTAACAAGTAATGACAATGCTATCTTGAGGATGACTTACGAAATATGTTGTGAGTTCATGTTGCATTACAACTCATTTTTCCAGAGCCATGCATGTGTTTTCAGTCAAGTTTCTAATTCATGTAGGAATGAAGGTGTATCTTCTACTCATTAAGATATTTGTACATGCATTAGATGAACTAGCAATGTTCTAGAGTCTAAGTGGTGGTAAATCATGTGTTTTGGGGCAACATGAAATTGTAAATACACAATTCTCATTTGCGATTAATCCTTATGTGATTACCTTGCATTCTTAATAAAGTGTTTTTCCTGATGGCACCTATCAAGTGTTTCTCTCTCTCGTACTTTTGTTTATTTTTGTCTATCTCACTTTTTCTTGGGTTCACTCTCTCTTTAAGGATGCATCCATCTTGGCTATTTCTCTTCAACAGTTGTGCTACCCAAGTACTAGTGTATGTTCTTCTTTATTATGGAATTTGGATTTTGTGTTGGTTCTGATCTAATATTTTGCTATCTCTTGTGAATCTCAACAAATTTTGTTTTATCTAGTTTCCGTATTTAACATTTTTGTGTAGAATTTTACATCTTTAATTCCTTATGTGTGTAATTTTTGTTTATTTATTTTCTAGTTAATATATCCTAGGTAAAACTTTGGGGCACTTACCCTCATTCCAAGGAAATATGCACACACACACACACACACACACACACACACACACACACACACACAACACACATATCCTGAGAAAAACTTGGGGGCACTTATCCTCATTCCTAGTATGGTCCCAGGGTAATCCCTAGATTTATTAGACCACAAAGCTAGGTAAACAACAAGGCTCAAATTTGTTATAAAATACACATTATGAGCTCAACAGGGCACTTATGGGAACATAAACTGGAGGGAAGGATAATATTCCATTGCAACAACTTGGGCTAGACCCAATTGACAATTATTAATATATAAGAGGGAGAGGGAGAGAGAGAGAGAGAGCCCTCTTCGCCCTTGGAAACTGGGGGTAACTTCCAGCTGTGTCCAAAAGTTGTCAACCCAGCTACCCATCATCAAAACTTGGTGCAACAGAGGGATCATTTATGTCATGCTTGACAAGGATTGTTGTTGTATGCCACTTGCAATTTTTGTTATATGAAATTTGTTTAATTTAACTTGCATTAGGAAAAAATATTAGTTGTCAATGGTATTTAACATTACTTAAGGAAAGAATTCTAATTCCATTCCTGCAGTATTTGAATGTTGTTTTGGCTTCTCTATTTCTTCTAATGAAGTTCTTAATTGTGAAGCTTGATAAGTATTTTAACAATTCATTCTTTGACCTTGAAATTTATAAACATACGGTAAAGTTTTTAATTCAAGAAAATAACTCTGATGGTTATTATATTGTAGATTGCAAAGGGAGCTAAAGTTTTCAATGCTGAAAGAGCATTTACTGTAGATGGTCAACAAAAGGGAAAAGAGGGTGAAGAAAATGGTATGAGTTTTGATTATAAAAAAGTCCATTGTTATCTTATAAAGTTCCAAATCCAATGTTATTTGTCATGCCACTTCTAAGTTAGGCTTCAGTGGAAACTAGGATTAGAAGATATCCATTTTTTATGTAAGCAATCTCAAATTTTTGCATGTTGAATTTTATCAATATGGATTTGGAAGTTTATAAGAAACCAACCTCAGCTACAATAGAAGTTTTGCATAGAAATATCTTCCAAAGTAGATCAAAGTGCATATGAGAATGTAAAATCAAGTATATATATATATATATATCTTGTATGGCCATGAAATTTGGAATTACATAAATCGTGCTTAACAATGATGGTCTATTTAGGTTGAAAGGTGTGATGTGGCTGAAGTATTCAGGCTGCTTGAAGTTGCCCTTCAACAATCTGCCATTGATCACACTACTGGTAAATTCTACAACTTTCTTGATAAAGGTGTTCAGTTTGCTTGTGTTTACAAATATCTCATTATTTAGGTATTGAAACATGCTAGTTGCACTCGTATAGATGGAATTATTGCTTAGTTGTCTTTATATCCATTTATTCCAAGTCTAAGGTATATATTATACAAACGTAATTTCAATGAATGCATTGTGTCATGGTGACAGGGACTATTGACATGGATCTCATTACAACGGGAGTTTCTACTAATGAAAAAATAAGGTGGGCTAATCTAGTTACAACAGTCATAAATCTTATCATGGAAAAGATGCAGGCTAGAGGACCAGTTACTCAAACATCATAGGTGACATATTCTTGTTTGCTCTAGATAAGCTAGCAATGTATTGATTTTTGTTTGTATTAAAAGTCTGACCTATGATATATGGATGAACTACCAGCTTTTGGAGGATATACGCAAGAAAGGATCAGTGGAATTTCATCTTCATGATGTAAGGATGCTCTTTGTGTATTTGAAAATTCAAGCATGAATACATGTACTGATTGACTTAATTGATTTATTTTATGTTGTGGTTGAAATGACTGTAGAAAATATGATGGTAGGTTAACTCGATAATGCAATATAAATCAAAGAAGAATACTATAACCTACTTCTACTATCAATTTGCGGAAGCTTAAAGATCAAGCTGAACAATATAACCAGAAGAAGAAGAATCAATTGCATAATACACATGAAAATACTTTGGGGAAAGCCTCATCGAAAAACCCCACACTATTGTATTATGATACAGGTGGAAATACATAGGAATTATACAAAGCCTTAGCTCTCACAGCTAGCCAGCTCTCAGTACAATCCTCACAGATGCTCATAGGCAATCTTGGCTTCTCTCCAACCTTCCTCTCTGCCCTCCAAGCTCTTGTTTCCTTGCATTGTTCCTTGTGGACAATTCTCCTATTACCAAGTGGATGATCTCTTCCAAAATTGCGTAATCCTCAAGGATAAATCCTTGAATGCATGCATGAGTTTTCTCTTTGAGAAAACACATGCAACTCATACTATCCTTGACATTTAACTCAACTGGGTCTTTCTCAGAATAGACATGCATGAGTTTCTGATGAGGGAATCTTCAGTTAACCGGAGTAGCACTAGTTGAGTGCATGCATGCATCAACTGACTGTTAATTCTCTATTAGTTCCTCAAACAGTTTGGAACTAATTTAACTAGACTTAACTTAGTAAACTGAGTTAAATAATTACAACTCAAATATAACTCAATCTTATCTACTTAATTTAATGGATAACTCTTGCATGACTTTAGAAAGACTTCTAACTTGAATTTCTCCAACTAATTAATTCAAAATAAATTAATTAATTATTTCCAAGTAGCTGTTAAGACTAAATTCGATTTTAATTCACAATTTAATTCAAGGAAAAATTAAATTGGAATATTCTTGTTGCCATATTTCAACACTCCCTCTCAATAAAAAAGGGATTATTTGTCACCCCGATCCTGTCCCTATGGAACTCGAATTTTCACTTTGACAATGATTTTGTCAAAATGTCAACATCTTGCTCCTCTGTCGAAATATATTGCAACAACATGATCCTTTCGACCTGTGAAAAGCCATGGGCAACAAATATTTCCTTATGCTTATCCACACTACCATCAGTAGCTTGTTTTACCTTGTAAAGCCAACGAGAACTCACAACTGACTTGTTCTCCTGTCTCAAAACCACGTCCCAAACACTGTTACGAACTATGGAGTCATACTTCTCCACCATAGCATCAACCCAAATCGGCTGCTGCACTGTTTCCTCAAAGGAAGATGGATCGGTTTCAACACATTCCCCAACAAGGGCCATGTATCCAGTGTACCTCTCAGGTGACCTCCTCTATCTACGCTGAGAAGATGGTGCTCCAACAATCTTTCAGCTTCTCTTGTGCACTTTCGTCCATCTCTGGAAGACTCTGCTTGAGTGGATGTCTCCACTCTTGGAACCTCTGCATGTAGCTGCCCCACATCAGTCTGAGGCTCCTCCTCCTTAGGAACCAATAGTTCCTCCACAGCCTGTAGTTGGAGCTCCCTCTCAAGGGAAACTCCCATGGCCTTGTTCTCATCAAACTTGAGATCTCTACGAACCACTATCTTCTGACTGGTAGGAAAGTACACCCGATAGTTGTGAGGTGTATCAGTGTACCCCACAAATATCCCCAACTCTGCTGTCAACTCAAGCTTCTTCCGTGGATCCTTTGTCACATGGCAATATACCGATGAGCCAAAGATCTTGAAGTGACCCACATCTGGTCTCTTACCGGAGAAAGCTTCCTCTGGTGTCTTCATCCCAAGTATACGATGCAGGCTTCTATTCTGCAAATAGATGACTTTGTTTCATGCCTCAACCCACAAGTGAAGTGGTAGGCCTTGGCCATGCAACATTGCTCATGCTTCCCCTACAATAGTTCTATTCTTCCTCTTGGACACCCCATTCTGCTGTAGGTTATGAGGTGCTGTCAAATATCGTTTAATTCCTTCTGCTGCACATAAGTCCTTAAACTCTTGAGAGACATATTCTCTACCATTTTCGCTTCTCAAGGCCTTGATCTTCTTCCCTAACTCTTTCTCAACAAAATATTTGAACTCATAAAACTTTGTGAAATTTTGGTCCTTCTTATGCATGAAATAAATTTATCATTTATGAGAATAGTCATCAATGAAAATCACATAATACCTTTGCTTCACCGTGGATGCCATCGAGAATGGTCCACACAAATCAGTATGAACTCACTCTAAGATAGCCTCTGCTCAACTGTCTCGATCATGAAAGGAATACTTGGTGTACTTTCCAAAGGTACAACCTCTACATGTGTCAACTTGCTCAAGTTTACCTTTGGGAAGTCCTGTAGATATCTGCTACATTATCTTCAAATCCCCATGATGCAAATGGCCCAACCACCTATGCCAAAACTCACCAACGTCTTGGCTTTGCACTAATTCTACTTTCATACTCAATGCTGCACAATCATCTACCTCTAGTTTATAGATATTCTTCACCCGAATCCCTATCATCTTGGTCTAACCCATGGCTATGTGTCTTAGGAACACCTTTCCTTACTGAAGACAACATCGTAGCCTTTTTCCTCCAACATCGCGACCGATACCAAGTTCTTCTTCAATCCAGGCACATACATCACATCTATTAAGGTGAGAGGAGCTCCATGCTCCCTCTGAAAAGCAACTGTGCCCACTCCTGAAATACTATACGTTCCATCGTAACCCATATCTATGTGCATCTTGAGGTCTTTCTCCTCCAAGGAACTGAATAAATTTTTATCACTGGTCATGTGGAATGAGGCTCCATTTTCAAGATACCAGACACAACCCATCATCGATGACACCATGCATGCGATGAAGGTAAATTCCATTTCGAACTGAGAGGCTAATTCCTCACCTTCGGATCCTTCTGAGGATCCCTTCTTGGACTTATTTGATGGGCAATTAGTCGCAAATGTACCATCTCGTGACAATTAAAGCATCTTAATTTAGACATGTCACCCTTCTTCCCTCTATGAGAAGAATTTGATTTGAAATGGGAAGCCTTCCCCTTCCCTTGCCTTACTTTCTAAGGCCATATTTTCTTCATCATCATTCTTGGATGAACAACCATCTCATGTGCTCCTCCTGATCTCCTGCTACATAAGATCTGACCACAATTGTTCCCAATCCGACAATTTCTCCCTTCCAGAGTCCTGGTAGCTATTCCAACTCTTTGGAAGGCCAAGGAGAGTGAGGCTTACCATATCATCATCGACAGTAGTTATTCCCACATTGCCAAGCTCATCTCTGCAGGTGGTGAGCTTGTTCAGATATGTGGAAATAGTATCGCCCTAATCCATATTAATTCTTCGAGCTTATCCTTGAGCACCAATTTCCTCTGGTCGCTATTATTCTGGTAGAGGCCCTTCAATGTCTTCCACATTGAAAATGAAGTATCCTTCCCATGGAGACTTGAGACAATATGGTCTCGAACTCCCTCAAGGATGATCCATCTCGCCTTCACCACACACTTCTTTCACTCAGCCAACTCTTGTGCATTAGTTGAAGCTGGCTTTGGGATTTCTTGATCAATGAATTCCTTCAGGCCATTCTCTTCTAATATAGCCTCCATTCATCTTTCCATGCTATGTAATTCGAGATACCTTCCAAGTCATACTCGAGTCTCAAGCCATAGAACGCCATTGACCAACCTTGAAGTATGATATGAATTCGATTTGCACCTGCAACCCCGAACTTCAAATTTCGAATTCTCTTCTCAGTATACTATTCACAGCTCTGATACCATGTATATAATTTCTACAAATCCAGCTCTGATACCATGTAGAAATTTCTACAAATCTAGCTCTAATACCATGTAAAAATCTGATGGTAGGTTAACCCGATAACACAATATAAATCAAAGCATAATACTATAAACTACTTCTACTATCAATTTGTATAAGCTTAAATATCGAGCTGAACAATATAACCAGAAGAAGAAGAATCAATCACACATGAAAATACTTTGGGTAAAGCCTCAACTAAAAACCCCACACTATTGTATTATTATACAGACGGAAATACATAGGAATTATACAAAGCCTTAGCTCTCACAGCTAGCCAACTCTCAGTACAATCCTCACAGATGCTCATAGGCAATCTTGGCTTCTCTCCAACCTTCCTTTCTACCCTCCAAGCTCCTATGTCCTTGCACTGTTCCTTGTGGATGATTCTCCTATTACCAAGTGGATGATCTCTTCCAAAACTGTACAATACTCAAGGATAAATCCTTGACTTCTTGCATGAGTTTTCTCTTTGAGAAAATACATGCAACTGATAGTACAATGTCCTTGACATTTAACTCAACCGATTATTTCTCAAAATAGACATGCATGAGTTTCTGATGATGGAATCTTCAGTTAACTGGAGTAGCACTAGTTTAGTGCATGCATGCATCAACTAACTGTTAACTCACTATTTGTTCCTCAAACAATTTGGAAATAATTTAACTGGACTTAACTTGGTAAACTAAGTTAACTAATGACAACTCAAATATAACTCAATCTTATCTCCTTAATTTAAGTAATAACTCTTGCATGACTTCAGAAAGACTTCTAACTTGAATTTCTCCAACTAATTAATTCAAAATAAATAAATTAATTATTTCCAAGTAGCTATTAAGACTAAATTTGATTTTAATTCACAATTTAATTCAAGGACAAATTAAATTGGAAGATTCTTGTTGCCATATTTCAACAATGGTTGTCTATATTAGTTGGATGCATTGGTATGCTCACATGCTTAATTGGTTTTTCTTGGGGTTTCTTTCATATTCACAATGCTCTTGGAACCCTCATGAACAAGGGATTTGTAGTTTTTCATGGAGACAATGTTAAGAGAATATGAGACACACAATTGTCTCTCTAGAAGGTATCAAGGTTGTATTTCACAGACCCATTTAATCTCTTATGCTTATGCCTTCTGCGTGATCGCCTTTTAAAGTCGATTGGTAATATTTTGTAGGTAGTATATCTGCCATAATTGTCAACCACCCTAAAACTCTTATAATCCTTTATGTAAGCTTCCCTTACCAACTCAAATGAGTACCAAAAGGGATGAAAAATGCAAGTTGAGAAAACCAGTCCTGAGAATGGTTGCGTCAAATGAATGTAACATAGAAACATTTATGCCTTGTGAAGCCTTGATTTATGAGCTTTGACTAGAAGATTCAAATGGGTATATCACAAGTCAAAGATTTGAGCTCTTATATTATGCCTTCTTATGTAACTGATTATACAACATTTTTCTCTTGCAATTGATTTTGCAGTCCTTAGTTCCTTGTATTATTCAATTGTTAAGTTAAAATTTTACCAAGTAATCTTTTGATTTTAGGGTCATAACCATTAAAGTTGTAAAATGTGAATTTTAATATAGTATGATTTTGCTAATTGTATCCATTTATGCCACCAATTGGCTATTGATCATTAAGTTACTGAGATATCCATTCAGACATGTATTTATTTCTCATCAAAATATTGTTTATAAGCATTCAAAATTAAATTTTTGGTTGGAACACTTAGGTTATTGATGTTGTCTATGCTCTCTGATGCATTTCTATGCGACACAATCCCATATTCTATTTATTTAAGGTGCATCAAATTAACTTGGATGCTAAATGTGTACATGGTCCACATGGCAGGTAGAGGGGTCAAATTCAGAAATAAATGAGGATTTATTAAGTCCGGAACCAAAGATATCTACAATACAAGAAAGTCTGAAAAGGGAGCATGAAGATTCCTGAATACTACATGTATATTATTCTTCTACCCTTTTCTGAGATAAAGAACACTTAGTCAAAATCTGACTCTGTAGGCGAATTCTAGTTAACTTATACTTTTAGTTTAAGCATGTCCTTTATAATTTTCTTTGGCAATTGTTAAATTTTATTTAAAGTATGTACAATATTATTCTATGATATGTAGCCCAATTGTTGAGATAGTGCAGAGACTGAAGTTTACACCTAATGGTAACCAATGATGTATATATATGTAAGATTATTTTTTCTAGGTTAATATGTTCATGATCATTTACTTGTCTTATAGAAAATCACCTCTATATGTGGCACATCAAAGTGTATTTACTTTTCTTTGTAGTTCTAACCTTCTTGAATCTAACCTAGCTTTTGCAACTGATTCTTACAGTAATTCATAACAATCTAATTTGAGTTGGTTAATATTCTTGAGTCTTTCCTAAGACTTGCTCTTGAAAATTTCCACTGTTCGGAGTCTTTATTAAGTCTTTCCAAAGTTATTGAGTCTTGCTGAGTCCCAGGCTAGATGAGTCTTTGTTGAGTCTCAGTCTGAGTGTGAGAACATCGATTTGGAAGCTGTTGATGATTGTGCATTATTTTAGAAATCTCATTGGGAATTTTGTGTTGCTAGCTTCTTTCATTACAATGGACTTCATCACTTTTTTTTTAATAATAGTTTTGAATATTATTATTTGGATTGCTAAACATATTTGGCTTTATGTGTGATTCTTGTTCAAATTTACTTGGATTTTTCACTGATTCTTGGTGTTGTTTATTATTTTTTAAATGATAGCTTCTTACAATTGACTTACTCCCCTAAGTGTGTCTAGTTTCTTAAATGGAAAATCACAAAGTTCCATGTAGCCAACCTACAAAAATAAATGTCCTATTCTCATACTGTTGTGAAATGCATGCGTGGCTAAGCTTCTGCAATAGGGGGTTTCCTATTGTGTTAAAGTATTTTAGGTACTATTTCTTTTGTATGTGGTCCCAACCTATATTTTCATTCTCTTGGATTGTCAAATATTGATTGGTGGCCCCACATGCCCCATCCTCGCCATTAGATAACAACCTCATGTGGGATGTTGTATATTATGCATGTAGGACTCATTTTGGCTTGTAGGTTTAATATATTTCTACATTACCATTGATTATTATTTCTTATTGCCAGAAGGCCCATCGACTGGAAAGTGCAGATGATGTTCATAAACCTGGATATGGACAGAAGCCTGATACAATTAGCTATAATGGTTACAATTTCAATGTTTCTCCATGAAGCATTAGACTTAGAAGGCCTCTTTCTCCCTTGTCAAGGTGTAAGGGTTTCCTCTCCACCAAGAGTTGGAATTGGAAGGGATCCTATTAAGTGTTGTTGGTAGGAATGATCCTATGGTATCACCAAGAATTGGAGTTGGAATGAATCCTTCTCCATCAAGGATTGTTGAAAGGCTGAATGATAGTTATGCATAGAATGATAATGGGTGAGAAAGACCTTGGGTTGGAAAGGTGATGGAGATCACCTTAGGAAACATGACACTGCTAATATGAGTGTGGCATATGGTTCAAGGAATGGCTATGATTTGAGGAATCAACCAATGCATGGTGCTCTAATTGATGCCTATGGAAATTACAGGGGCCAAAGATCTCTGTGCATACTACTTTCACTGGTACAACCACCTCAGAAAATTGATATAATACGTAGTAGAATGGTGTCTAGAAACTGGCTAAATTTTGAGGAAGAAGAATAATTGTGGGAGGATATGAGCGAAAGATTGGAAAATCATGGAAGTGGAAGTGATAAATCAAGGAAAGATGATTATTTTCTTGGTGACCTAAAGAAGTGGTTAGGCTTATAGAGAGAGAAAATAATGGGTCTGGAACCTGCTCTTCCCGATAGTGATTGGCATATGCATGGACCCTTGTCTCATATGGATATACCTATGCTGAGTGAGAAGGAGAGACAACCTCCTAGAAGGGCAGGCTTCCTTTCTCCTTGCTCTCTTTTTTATCTAATTAGTTCGATGACAAATTGTTACCCATTTCCTTTTTTCATTCTTTCTTTTTTAGTGATTTCCTTAGCATGTTGGTTCGGATTTAAATAGGAATGCAACAAATTATAGATATAACCATACATATAGAGATGCAACATAAATAATACTTCATTTCATTACTGTAAAATACTGAAATATGCTTACAAACAAAAATGGAAATAAACTAGCTAGGGTGATGGTAGCTTATCTCTGAGAAGAGATGTGGTGGCCACATGCCTCTAAACTATGTTACAATGAGGCTCAAAGGCCTATTTATTGTTGAGTAACAATGGAAAACCATAAACATCCAAAAACCTAACCCTAGAAGATGAAACGCCAAATTGTGGGCCCCATTTGGGTAAATTGGTACATCAATTTCCCAGGGTCATAACTTTGGCATACGATCTTCGTTTGACGTGCGCAATATCTCATTAGAAAGATGTATCCAAGAAATACAACTTTGGGAAGAGCATCATCGATCCATGGACCCATGTTGCTCCCAGTTTTCCCAAAAAATGTCGTTTAGGGCCTCAAGACGGCTCCGAAAGTTCAGGACCCAAAAAACTACTAAAAATAGTAAACTATGCTACAATTAAGGAAACTAAAAAGCTAGAAGAAACAATGTTTGGGGTTCAAGTGGAGTTGGTGGGTGGCCACCAATATCCACCTCTTGCGTCTATATCCAAAATAGTCTTGCCTTCAAAGTGGTGCATGTTCTCAAATATAGTTGTTTAATAAGCATACATCCTCACATGTCACATTTGGGAAAAGAATTGTAGGGAATCTCCACAATTCCCTCATTTCCCATGTCTTCCCTTGTACCAAATGACTAACATTCATGCATAGCCTTTACTAAATAACAAAGCTTTTTTCTCTTCGACATCTCATAACTATAATGAAAAATTGCCTCAAGATGTTGTTTATCAACAAACTTTTACTCATGAGAAGGTGTTTCATCTTGAGGAGAAATTTGCACATCAATAAACCATTTTGAGGGAATTTAGAAGGAGGATGATAGGATAAATTTTAGAGACATAGTTAAAGATGACTTCATATTTCCCCAGTTTTGTAGGTGAGTTTGGTAATGAGGCACTGATGGATCCAATATCAAAGGAAGAATTACAAACAATTATGCATTGTTTCCATAAGGATAAAAACACTCAACCACTTAACATGGCAATAGAATTCTTCTAGGGGTTCTATGAATTCCTTCAAACAAACCAACTAAGAATTTTTGACAAATTAAAATACGCAGGCATGATTTGAGAGCTTTCAATTCAAAATTTCAGGCTTTAATCCAAAAATTTATAAAAGAATGAAACTTTTGATGATTTCATACCCATATCACTATGTAATTGTATCTACAAAATCATTGCAAAAATTATTACATGTAGGTACAAAAGCCACTAAGATGATTCCATGTCATTAGAACAATTTGGCATCCTTCCTCAAAAACAAATCCATTACGGAATAGGAGTAGCCAAAGAACAAATTTATAACCTCAAACCAAGAAATTACAAGCAATGTTACTGAGTTTATCTTTCCAAGGCATATGATAGAACAAACTGGCTTTATTTAGGGTTACTCATCTATATAGGTTCCATTTAAAATTGGTTAAGTAGATAATGAATTTTCTTTCCTTAATATATTTACAATTCTAATTAATGGCTCAACTTGTTCTTCTATCATGCCTACAAGAGACCATGGGTAGGTATGACTAATGGCTCCTCTGCTATTTTTCACTGTAGAGTAGGTGGTCTCAATAGAGCTATAACAGAGTCAAAAATTACTATAAGATTGACAACTATACAAATAGAAAGAGCCCTAAACCTGACATATTTACTCTTTGTTGATTATGTTTCTTTTGGGTGATAGGACCAAGGTAGATGAAATTAATCTGAAGGAACCTACCCTTCAAGAACCAAAATTCCTACCTTAAAAACTACCACCAACTAAGGAGCTACAAGAATCAACACCATCTTTGATTTGAGCCTAAATAGTCTTATTATCTCCGAGTATTTCCCTAATCACAATGACCAGTAAATTCTCCTCATGGATTTTTTCTTTCATTCTATCTATTAGTAAAATCCACAAAATGTATCCCTACAGTTCAATCTTGGTAAAAAAACATATGATTGTTGTCATTTAAATTATCCATATCTATTGGAGCCCAAAAATCCATTTGCTTTGGATAAGATTTATCTATAACCTCAAAAGAAACCCTATTATAAGATGAAGGACCATTATGTCCTCTTGAGTCTTTACAAATATAATGGAATGAAACTAGGTGAGGACTAGATCCAGGTTTACCAAGTCAGAACATAGGTTCATTAAGATGACAAACTTGGTTTGAAGATATCCACCATACAAACTAAGATCACCCATACTTATTGTTGCCATATCTCTTTAATCATTAACACCAACATATTGAGGACTTGTAACCCATGGAGACCCATGGTAGTCATTGCAATGTAATTTATTAGAATACATGGCATGTCGACAAGTTTTTATATTTAATCTCTTCCTCCAATGTGGCCATTTCTTATTATGAGATTTACCACATCCAAAAATGGCATCAATCACATCATTTTGAAGAAGTCTACAAAGGTCAACATAATTTTTTTCACATTTACAACTTCCCTCAAATTTGTTGGTTCCTGAAGCTCGAGCACTTTCAAAACAAAAACAAATAAAGTCAAGCAACAAAAATGGTCCACTCTCTTTTCATTTGCTGATATTAGGATGAAGTTTTATTAGAGGCACTGTTTGTTTGTTTGTTTTGGTTAGAAAAGGTTTTTCTCTTGGTTTTATGTGACTTTCAATTTATCATATGTAGCATGTTGAGAAATGGGAAATAATAATGTGTGACATTTTTCTTGCAAAAACTGAAGCTACATAAAAGGATACAAAGTTTAACCAAGCTACAATTCACTTTGGTAAAGGGAGAGGAACATCTTAAAAAGCTGCTTAAGAATACACCATATACATAGTTTGAACATAAGTAATATATGGATTTTTATTTTGCAGATATGTTCTTTTTTCTACCCAAGATATCACAACAAGAAAAATATTGATATTGTAGAAATTGTTTGAGGACGTCATTGAGGTCGATTTTTTTATGTCCTACTTGATTGATACCTTCTCATATGTCAGAAAGGATTTAAATATGAATTAATATGTTCCTGAAACAAATCGGATTCAAATTTTATAGATATAAAAGATAAAAACAAATGCCTGCCTTCGTTTTATTGTTACTTGAATTTTCTGTGGGCATGTTACAGGAAATGTGATTGGAAAAACGATGGGGAGAAAATGCAGAGCTTGTCTTGGATATGATTCATTTGTTGTTATAGATCCTTCAGGCACCTGAGCCATTGACTTTGGAAATGTTTATACTAGGGATTCCTATCGATTTTAATGTTGTGATTCTTTCACCTCGTGGCTATTTTGGGCAAACAAATGTTTTAGGAATGCCAGACATGATATCGGTAGACAGGTAAACATATTTTTTATAATTACAATGTCCATTCCATGATATCCTCTCTTTATTGTTTGATTGTATTTTAGACGTTTCTTTTGATTTTGTTTTCTTTTAACTATGAAATTGAAAATACTTGGTATCATGTCCACTTAAACAACAACCAAAGCTTGAAGGTGAAATTAGTATTACACGATATTGATTGGAATCCTTGTAGCTATTTTTTGTTAAAATATTTTCATGACTATCAGAAAAGTTTACTTTCATGTTGTTATTTGAGCACATGTTGTTTATATACTTGACCAATTTCATATGTTAGAAAATGAAATGTGGTTGGGAATAAAAATACAAGGATTAAACAAACCACCTCAGATTATTTGTTTTCACAAGTTATCTACAGCTTGAGATTTTAGCATGTAACTTAATTGACATGATTGTGCTTAAGCTTTCCTTGAAGGTTGAATACCGAGTTACTAGGGTGTTATTTTTTATGGTGACATTTTATTTTCTTTGTTTATACAGGTCATCTGGCTACATTATAGTGACCACTATCACCCAACTGAAGAAAACTTGTTTTAGTTTCTTACTTGTACGGGAGAAAATGGCTTTGAGATTGATGATGTTGAGGAATATGTTGAATAAACTCTTTATAATCTACTTCAGTTTATATTTTAGTGTTCATTGTCTTTCATGTCTTACACTCTACATTGTAACTTATTTTGTTTTAAGAAAAGGAACTCAGTATTGATGGTAAAAAGAAGGAATTGAAGAAAGAGGAGAGCAATAACATTGGAGCAACAAATGCAAAGAGAGAGAGAGAAGAGAACTGGTGTGGTGATAGCTTAGAGCCCAATATCCTACATAAGACACACACATAGAGACTAATATTCAAGCCTTTAGAGTTGGTAAATTCACCTGCAATGCCTTGACAACACAATGATAATGTTTTGAAGTGATGAAACATCATTTCATGTGTAAATTGTAGTCTAGCCAATATTAAGTTGGAAACTTATATTATAATACTTAACATTTTATATAATATTATTTATGTACTTGAAATTATTTGTAGTTGCACTTGATATTGTTTAGTATAGTAATTAGCATATGTAACTTTGCGTTTTCATATTAGATGAACATGCACATTATATGACATTTTTAAAATCATACTAATTAATTTATGTTGATTAATAATGAACACATAGAATCAATATAAAACTACTAAATTAGTAGTTTATATTGATTAATGACGAACACAAATAAAATGAATATATGACTATATTAGTCATTTATAATGATTATTAATGAAAGTAAATGAAATGAATATAAACTACTAAATTAGTCATTTATATAATGAATATGAAACTACCAAGAAAAGATAAATGACTACTACAAATGCTAAATTTATGATTACAAATGATGACTAAATTTTGCATATATATCACTGTTAGTACCTAATTTACAGTGTCTTATAACACGACCAAAATGTAGTCATATTTATTTGGTCACTAATTGGTTTCAAATGATGACTAAAATTTGTATATATATGACTATTAGTAGCTAATTTATAATATCTTATAACACAACCAACATTTTAGTCATATTCCTTTGGTCATTAATTGGTTTTCTCAGATGATCATATAGTAATATATTTTGTTGTATATTTGGTCATTAATTGTGGCAATTAATGACTAAATTAATGACCAAAATAATGACTAAATATACTACTAGACAATAAAATTGAGACAACCACTT
This sequence comes from Pinus taeda, assembly GCA_000404065.3. Taxonomy (NCBI): domain Eukaryota; kingdom Viridiplantae; phylum Streptophyta; class Pinopsida; order Pinales; family Pinaceae; genus Pinus; species Pinus taeda. The sequence goes on along the minus strand of APFE031450049.1, from coordinate 152,238 downwards.
AATGAATAATCTAAAAATGACTAAAAATTAGGCGTGTTATAAGATACTGTAAATTAGCTACTACTGGTCACAGACTGAAAAATGGTCATTTATATGAAAATTTTAGTCGTTTTTTTAGTAATTAATTAGCCATGTTTTGCTAGTGCTATTACATGATCAATGTTCAAATATTCTTTGGATCTATTAAAATGGTATTGGTAATCTTCTGAATGGCTTCTAATTTCCAAACATCTTTCCCAAAGCAATATCAACAAATCCCGTCCCATCTCCTCCAAAATACGTCTTTCAAGAGACATAGTTGTTCATTCTCAGAATATCCTCTAACAAAAGAAGGTTTTCCACCAATTATTTCACCACTTTATTTTTTTCCTCACCCTTCCCCAGGTAAACTCCCCAAAGACTTGGAATGAGCTGCAACTAAAAGGCACTAATCTAAAGAGAGCACGCACAATGTATTCACAAATGACACTAGAAACTCCCTTCTATGGTAATTCAAATAGGAATTATCCACCAAAGGAGACAAATTGGCACATGAAATAGGTATATGTCACCGAGTACTCTTCTTATTGGTGGAATTCTATGCGTGGATCCATGGATGCCCAATATTAATTCCAAAACATGAAGGCAATTTGGAACTTCATCCCTGAATGCATCCTTAAAAGCCCCAACTATTTCTGGACATACAACTATGAAACTGAATGCACCCCTCAATTCCCCAACTACTTATGATGAATACTACATCTACCTCTCAAATATTGTGAAGTGTTTCCTTCTCCTTTGTATGGAGGAGTACTGCTTCCATCTCTGAAAGACTATGAAGCGTTTTCTTTTTTTCTGCCTTTGGATTGTGCAGAGGTACATAGTTCGATGGTTTTTGATTAGAACCTTACAACGAAATTGTTGAGTATGGAGCATGATTGTTTAGAGGTCTTTGTTTCAGTCGGATGTATACCCCAGGAAGTTTGTACATCCCTCCATGTGGGGGGGACTTGTCCCCCCCATGGGGGTCCGGGGGGGCCAATCCCCCCTGACTGGGGGGTCTAGGGGCCAGCAGTCCCCTGGCGTGGGTTTGGGGGCAGCACCCCCGAAGCTAAAAACAGATGTAAAATTGCCTTGTAAAAGTATAGTAATTTCTAGTCAATTTGGGCCGTTCATTAGGTGGATGATCTGAATAGAACTTATGTTTAGTTTAGGGTTTTTTGCCCTAGAAGGCAACCCCTCTCTTTGTATGAGGGCATTGTATTGAGTCTGCGTAATAGATGTGTATTCTTCGAACGAGAAGCAAAGAGGTGAGATTGTGAGAGAAAACAGAGTATAATCTGCTGTAGGTTGTGTCTATTCATTTTGCTGGATAATAGAAAGGAAGGACTAGCTGTTCAGGGTGGACGTAGCCCAAACTGGATGAACCACGTATATCTATGTCTCTCTTGTTTTATGTAATTTCTGTGTTTATATTTCTGCAATATTTTATGTGTTCCATTGCTCCGTAATATATAATTTTCTAACAACTGGTATCAGAACCGAAGGTCTATTTGGCTGATAAACTCATAGAAAAGAAGGGTTCCTCGCTCGAGTGGGAGCAATGGTGAAAGATGGTAAGTTTAGGGTCGAGAAATTTAACGGCCAAAACTTCTCGCTGTGGAAGATGCGGATAGAAGATTATTTGTATCAGAAAGATCTGTACCTACCATTGGGCGGAAAAACAAAGATGCCAACGGGTTTGACAGATGAACAATGGAACCTTCTCGACAGAAGGGCACTCGAAACAGTACGGTTGTGCCTCGCAACATCGGTTGCCTTCAACATTTCGAAGGAAACAACGACAGAGGGTTTGATTAAGGCATTGGAGAAACTATATGAAAAACCCTCGGCCTCAAACAAGGTATTTCTTATGAAATGGTTATTTAATATGAAGATGTCAGAAGGTGGATCTGTTGCATTTAAATGATTTTAATACTGTTACAAGTCAGTTATGTTCTGTAGGGGTAAACTTTGATGATGAAGTTAGAGCTCTGTTATTCTTTTGCTCATTACCAGAAAGTTGGAATGGTTTAGTAATGGCCATTAGTAACTCTGTTTCTGAATCTAGTACTTTAAAGTTTGATGATGTTGTTGGTGCTATCCTTAGTGAGGAAATGCGACGGAAAATCTTCGGTGAGACATCGGGAAATGCTTTGAGTGCAGAGTCTAGAGGAAGAAAAATGGAAAGAGGAAAGAGCTCAGGATATCACAGTAAATCAAGGAAAGGCAGATCCAAGTCCAGATTGGGGATGGTGTGTTGGAAATGCGAAAAGAAAGGACACCTAAAGAAAGACTGTAGATCTCGGAAGGGAAAAGAAGGAGATTCGCAACAAGAAAACAATCATGAAGCAAATGTGACAGGTGAGGTGTTACAAGATGCTTTGATTCTTTCTTTCGAAAATATTACTGATTCCTGGGTGGTAGATTCGGGGGCCTCATTTCATGCCACACCTGATAAGAAATACTTTCATGACTATGTTCAAGGAGATTTTGGACAAGTTCATTTGGGTGATGATAAACCCTGTAAAATTGTTGGAATGAGTAAGGTTCTTGTAAAACAGCAGAATGGAAACCAATGGCTACTAAAGGAGGTAAGGCATGTTCCAGATCTAAAGAAAAATCTGATTTCAACAAGCAGTTAGGTGGTGAAGGTTGTGTGACAACTTTCACAGATAAAGCTTGGAAGGTCACCAAAGGAGCCCTGGTAATAGCAAAAGGCGAAAAGGTTGGTACATTGTATTTATGCAATGGTATTTCTAACTCTCTTAATGCTTTAACTTCCAAAGGAGCAGATGCAGCATTATGGCATCATAGGCTTGGACACATGAGTGAAAAAGGGATGAAGATTCTTCACTCAAGGAATTTGTTGCCAAGTTTGAAGAATGTTGATTTGGACTTCTGTGAGAATTGCATTTATGGAAAACAAAAGAGAGTCAAATTTCTCAGAGTTGGGAAAGAAAAGAAGAATGAAAAATTGGGGATTGTGCATACAGATGTATGGGACCTGCTCAGGTATCATCTCTCGGTGGCTCTCGTTATTATGTTACTTTTATTGATGATGCAACTAGAAAAACTTGGATTTATTGTATTAAGAATAAATCTGATGTATTTGATTCTTTTAAGAAATGGAAAGCT
>APFE031450049.1:126789-146656 GCA_000404065.3 Pinus taeda | reverse complement strand
GTTGTTGCACTTTCAACAACAGAAGCAGAGTATGTTGTTGTACAGAGGCTAGTAAAGAAATGATCTGGTTACAAAGGTTTATGGGTGAATTGGGTAAGGAGCATGATAAGGGCACGTTATACAGTGATAGCCAAAGTGCCATTCATCTTGTAAAGAACTCAGCATTTCATTCCAGGACTAAACACATAAAGCTCAAGTACCATTTCATACGATCAGTGTTGGAAGATGGAGAGTTGAAGCTGGAAAAGATACACACTAGCCAGAATCCTGCAGATATGCTAACAAAAGTTGTAACCAGGGAGAAACTGAGAATATGATCAGTTTAAATTGGTCTCCAAGGATGATGATGAAGATGAGAAACAACCAAGTCCAAAGAGGAATCATTGTCCATCAAATGAAGCAACGGTGGAGTTGGTACAATCATTCTCCAAGTGGGAGATTGTTGAGTATGGAGCATGATTGTTTAGAGGTCTTTGTTTCAGTTAGATGTATACCCCAGGAATTTTGTACACCCCTCCACAAGGGGAGGACTTGTCCCCCCTTGGGGGTTCGGGGGCAGCGCCGCCGAAGCTAAAAACAGATGTAAAATTGCCTTGTAAAAGTATAGTAATTTCTAGTCAATCGGTGCCGTTCATTAGGCAGATGATCTGACGGTAGAACTTATGTTTAGTTTAGGGTTTTTTTCCCTAGAAGGCAACCCCTCTCTTTGTATGAGGGCATTGTATTGAGTCTACGTAATAGATGTGTATTCTTCAGGCGAGAAGCAGAGAGGTGAGACTGTGAGTGAAAATAGAGGATATTATAGCACATCTGATGTAGGTTGTGTCTATTCATTTTGCTGGATAATAGAAAAGAAGGAGTAGGTGTTCAGGGTGGATGTAGCCCAAACTGGGTGAACCACGTATATCTGTATCTCGCTTGCTTTATGTATTTTCTGTGTTTATATTTCTGCAATATATAATTTTCTAAAAGAAATGTCTTTAGAAGGAAAGCCACTTTGGATCAGAATAGTCATTGTTAAAAAAAAAATTGGATGTCAAAGTGTGATGGTATTTTTGGCTTTCCTTGCGATATTTTGCGTTCGATTCAATGCAGAAATGTTCTTTGGAACATTAGAAAAATCGATGAGGTCTTTCCTTGTCTAGCCTATTGTTGCATCTTAGACTAAACATGCACAACAAATTGCATTAAAGAAACATGAAAAAACACTTGAAATGGTAAAAAGGTCATCAACTAAATTAGGTGGAGTAGTTCCATACCTAGTAGTTGCAGTTCTTGATCCAGTTAAAGATGCACGAGCAGTGAAAGATGCAAGACTAGTTGAAGTTGTATAGCCACCACCACGCTTAGCACCCGTTCTAGGTTTATCTCTTATTTGAGAGCTAGATTATGCCTTTCCAGATTGAGACCCAACTTATGTTGCATATGAGCTAGTCCCTTATGATTGAGACCCAATAGTAGATCCATATGCATCATAAGAAAGGGTTGTGGTACCAAATCGAGATTGAGAACCGCAAGGTAGTCTAAGAAAGAATTGGGCTAGGAGAAGAATCGACGTTATTTCTTTGAGGCTTGAAAAAAACACCCAATGATTATGCTCTGAAAAAATAAACCAACCAATGGTTATTATGCTTCTCTTTATAGGAGCAATGAACTAGAGAACTAATTGAGAACTTTTGACCTAATGAACTTACTTCGTTGAACTTGTTGTATCATGATTACCACCTTAGATCTTATCTCTATGCTTGTTGAGAGAGACATTGTCATATCTTTTGCCCTTTTTGATGTGGGTTAGCATCGCCGCTTATTGCCTCTATCGAAGTAATTATATAATGAAATTTTTCGTTTCAAGTTGTTATGGGCCTAATTCATGTAATGTAATATGGAAGCAACATTAACTGTTAATTGATGGACTGTATTGTAGAAGTACTAATACTTCAAGAAGGGAGTTTAGTTATTTATCTTGTAGAACAGGGAACCACATAGATGACTATTGGTGCTGTGATCTAGATTGGGAAAACAATCAAAAAATACTTGTAGACTATGCCATTGGGTTTGGGAGGAATACCATTGGAGGCCATAATGACCGCATGAATAAGTCACCATTTTTGAAAGATTGATTGGTTTATTATTAAAGAAACAAGGAGGAATCTTAGTTATTTAAGTGAGGCAAGGTGTCGTAACTCTACTCTATTACTAAATAGAGGAAGGATTGTTATTCAGAGAATAGCAAGTACCTTTGACCGGTGGTTTTCCAACATCCAATTATCATTCAAAACCAGCAAGCTACATAGAAACTCTTTGCACACAATAGAACAAAAGAAAACCACATTGATAACTTGTGCAGAGCTTTCATTGGGTGGAAATCTCTGCACATGTAAAGCTCCTCACAAAAGTATTAATGAAATTACCCACCTCAGAAACAATGATACCTTTGCACAAAGTTTGACTTCCGCAAAATGAGATGACTTCAAGGGAGTGGTGCAACTATTGAATTCTAAATTTTGAGTTTATGTAAGTTATTGGAGTTTGTGTACAAACTGTAAAAGATATTTTTGGAGAACGCGCTTTTCTATACTTTGAATTGAAGGAAAAAAGTATTATGTTAATAGGTAATTTTCATGCATGAGACTCTTTTCTCCAACAAACGCTATCCACCAAATATATTTTAGTTTATCGAGAAGTCTGTTGTTAGGTGAGAGAAAAATATGATATTTTCAAGGTTCTAAGTGGAATATTACTTTTATTTTGACATTGGTTTAATGTGTAACATTTTGGATAAATCTATAAAAATATCATGAGAAAATTTTTATAAAAGGATATTTTGCTTTGTCAATTAATTAGCAGATTAACTTAGGACCTTTGTAGTATCTTTCACTAGAGAGTTTTTGCATATATATTAATTATCTATTCAATTAGCGAAAGAGATTTTCATACTATATGATTCTGCAGAGGTCCCCTACAATTTATTTTTTTAATTATTACTTTGTTGACTCTGATAGTCAATCCGAATATCCATTTCACATGACTTATTTACATTAAACATTTTAAATTTATACGAAAAACAGTTATATGAATACAATGTACAACCACTACTAATTAATATTTGAAAGATGTTGAGCAATCATGCCTCATTGAAGTGTGGAGGTGTATATGTGCAGAAGTTTATGTTCCTTGCTCCACACATTATCCTTATGCGCACCACTGGGACTCACATTGATTAATAAAAACTTCGAATGATAATGACTAAATTAAAAAACGTTATTGAGTTGTGTGGAGGGAGCGTGTACAAAGGAAGTTGTGCATAGGTGGTTATGCGAGGGAAGTTGTGCGAAGGTGGCTATGTGGAGGAAGAGTGTGCGGAGAATTGTGGAAATATTTGTGTGGGGAGAATGAATTAATTCACACTAGAGGCAGGGACTATGTTGCATCACAACAATTATCCTTCTTATTACTATATATTATTAGTATTATTTTAACATGAAGGAAGTGGTTAATACGTATATGAGAATTTCTAACTGACTATAGTTATTTTTCATTCCATTCTGTAGTACTATCAGTGATTGGCCCTTCTCATATATAGGGGTTTTTATTTCTATTTATTTGCCTGAAGTATAGTTAAAAATGAAATTCCCTTCCCTTTCTATTTTCCACACACACTTCCAGAGTTTGTGCCTTACTAGTCGTTGTTTATGGAGATGGCCTACCAAATGGATCTCATGTTTAAAGTGGTAGAATTTAGCAATAAATATTTTGTTTCCCTATCCTCTATAGTGGGTTATGAGAGTTGGCCATTATGCCTTAGCCAACAAAGTACATGCTCAAAAAGAAGCCTCCCAAATACATATGATGTACAAATCTGGAATGGTAAAAGGGATATTGTATGACCAAGGAAGTTCGTTGAGCATGCTTCAAACAAGTTGGTTGGCCATATGCTCATGAATTCGATGATTAGGAAGATCAAATGTATGTAAGAGTGGATAATTGGGAACACATTAAGGAAAAAATTGTTAAAGAATGGGCTGAGAAAGCTATTATGTCCTCCATGCTATGTTCTAGCTCTTCACAAATATAGTGTAGGAGGTCGCAGTGACCAGGCTCGGGTGATTTTTTAACAAAAACACAGGTCTCCGCAAAGTCATAAGACCATGTGTGGGGGTTGACGCCTGCCCAGTGCCAAAAGGTTAACAAAGTTGGTGAATTGATGACGGGGAAGCCAACGACCGAAGCGTCGGTGAATGATGGTCGTAACTATAATGGTCCTAAGGTAGCGAAATTCCTTGTCGGGTAAGCTCTGACCCACAAGAAAGGTGTAACGATCTGGGCACTCTCTCGGAGAGAGACTTGATGAAATAGACATGTCTATGAAGATGCAGACTACCTACACCTAGACAAAAAGACCCTATGAAGCTTTACTATTCCCTGGGATTGTCTTTTTGTTCTTCTTGTGCAGCTTAGGTGGAGGGAAAAGAAGGCCCCCTTCTAGGGGGCTTGAGCCACCAGTGAGATACCACTGTGGAAGAGCTAGAATTATAATCGTGTGTCAAGACCTATGGGCCAAGGGACAGTCTTAAGTAGATAGTTTCTATGGGGCGTAGGAGTCCCAAAAGGTAATAGAGGCATGCAAGTGTTTCCTCAGGTGGGACGGAAATCGACCCTTGAGTGAAAAGGTAGAAGGGAGCTTGACTACAAGACCCACCCGTTGAGCAGGGACAAAAGTTAGCCTTAGTGGTCCAACAGTGCCGAGTGGAAGGGCCGTCGCTCAACGGATAAAAGGTTACTCTAGGGATAACATGTTGATCTTCCCCAATATTTCACATCGATGGGAAGGTTTGGTACCTCGACGTCGGATCTTCGCCACCTGGGGCAGTAGTACGTTCTAAGGGTTGGGTTTTTTTCCCATTAAAGTGGTACATGAGTTGGGTTCAAAACGTCATGAGACAGTTCGGTCCATATCTAGTGAGGGTGTTAGAGCATTGATAGGACCTTTCCCTACTACCAGAGGACCGAGAAGGATGCACCAATGGTGTACCAATTATCATGCCCACGATAGATGCTGGGTAGTGAAGTGCAGAGTGGATAACTACTAAAAGCATATAAGTAGAAAGCCCACTCCAAGATGAGCATTATCCTATTCTTACTTCCTTAAGAGACCCTATTCACGAACACGACTACGAAAATATATCTAAGGAGCTAGGTGAGGAACATAAAATTATTATGGGTTTTGGGCCAGTAGGCCCAGGCAATATCAACTACTATGGCTATGGCTACACCCCCTGTTGTGCTCCTCTCCTACACTAGTGTGCTAAATGAAAATGAGGAGTCTCTGTAAATAATAGATAGTCGGGGAAAGAAACAAACAACTTTGGGTGATGTTGTTTAATCTGGTCCTTATAAGAGAGAGGTTACAGTTCCGACTCGATCACTAAGTACATTCGTAGAAAAGTGATCTACGGCTAAAGGTCTAGTTCTTGCAGGTGGGTGGGTTGGAAAGTAGACTCCCTACTCTTTCTTGGAGGAAATAAGAATTCTATATTATGAGATGACTACCCACGTCATTATCATAGGTATACGCTCTGTTCCCTTACTTTTTTCCTTTTGTTCAAATTCTTTTCCCCCCACTCTTTCTCTTTTAAGAAAATTGATCTGGATATATATTACTTGACCCAGATCTATTTAATGCTTCCTTTCATGACTCAAAATATCCCATACATACACTGAACCTTAGTTCACCGAGTTGTTTGCATTGAAACTGCTATAACTTACTACTGCTAATAGTACTTTACTCTATGGACTTGACTCTTAATTTCACTCGGCCCACAGGGCATGGGACTAAAGAAAGACTTAGGGAATGTGTGGGACTAAGTGCTTTGACTAAGCTTGTATCTTAAGGCCACTCTATGGCCGTAGTCCAGCTTTCATTCCATGGAAAGAAAGAAAAGACTAAGAAAGTTTTCCGGCTTTCACTCTATATAAGTAATTGGGCTTGATGAGGTTTAGTGCTTTAGGTAAGCTTATTTGGCTCTTGCTTAACTCCTAGTGAGGCTTGATGTACTTGGTTGGCTAAAGGCTCGTGGATAAATGTTCAAGGTGAGAGATTAAAGGTTACATAGGCTAATGACTGATTCCTTCTTTTGTTGAACTTGGCTAGGCTTGGATGTGAAAGTATATTTGGCCTACAGTGAAAGGCTCCTACTCCTTCCCCTCTCCATTGAAGACCCTATCTCCTTTCCTAATGACTCTTCCATTTCGCATATGATTCCCGAATGGTGCATCGTATATAACGAGGTATTAACTCGCTCTTGGTGTGAAGTAGTTATAACTGCACATAATCATGTTGTTATTTGCCTACCCCTCCTTTCCCCACAATTGCTTGGGTTAGATCATTGGTTTGGTTACCCAGAGGAACACAGTATCGTTTACAGGAAGTGAGGTCATTGCAAGTTGGTTAGCCCAGATACAATCATTTACAATGGCCTGTTGTTGTTGCCAGGAGTGCATTGTCACAAGGTCCAATAGTTAATCATTCATAGTTGATATTGCTAGAAGGTCATCGCTGATCAAATTAGAACCCATATCACATACCCAAGTCACCTAAAACAACAAACTCGATAAAATAGGTCTAGAAATGGAGGTCAGGAAATGAAATAAGGTGACGACTTGCTTAAGGAAACATCATGGGAAACAAAATCTCCCAAGGTTTTTGTAAGCTAGGTAGAACTCAAGCAACAATATGCTCATATGTTAAGAGCTTATTGGCTCAAACTCTCCTGTCTGGTGGTGACTTGGGTGCAATGGAGTTTGTGGAATGGCTTTACCTCACCTCTTGGGATGTCTATATCTCTCCCTGAATGGCTCAACCTAGTCCCTTTTCCTTGGCATCTCTCGAATACTAGCTCTAAGCCCTTCCTGAGGTCTGGTCTATTGTCGTAGGTGTTGTTGTACTTGGTGTACTTGGTGGTCTTTTAGTTCTATGCCTATGGTGAACGGTTTGTATAGCCACTGTTTGTTGCTTATGATTTTCCAAAGATATATCAACGTATGTAACTGCTGTATATCTGTCGCGGCTAACTGGTTTGAAACCCCCACCCATATAGCAACTAACTTAGTCGTTTAACATCTTCATTGCACATAGTAATCATTCACTGCAATAGCCATGTCTGTCCTAGGATTTCCACACATAGTTGTTGAAAACTACACATAGTCGTTTTGCCCCTTGCCTCAAGTGCTAGGCAATTCTCTCTAGCACCACGTCTATCTATTTTCTAACTAGCTCACCAAGCAACTTACTTCTTAGTTGACCCAACAACGCTACTCATAAGCCTTAGTCGTTATCAATCAAACAACACTGGTTCATTGGTGAAATCCAGCCATTCATTGTCTCGTTACATGATATCTGCAACAAGCTCAATAACTCTGCTATAGGCTATCATTCATTCGTTGGACCACTGATAAGCGGGAGGCTAGCTAAGATATATGATATAATCAGTATAATAGTTGCCCACTGACAATTCAACACGTGAGGGTAGATGCCCAATATATATTGGTTATTTCTTTAAGGTTTTACTTATCCAATCCCCCATAAAACAATAATAAGGAGCTTGAATGAATATGAGTTCCCTTGCTCGAATACGGGTTGATTCATCCAATCTACCACCATTTAGACTTATTGAATGACCCAATATCAATATATATATAATATATATATTTGGGTTATTCCAACAATAACCTCCCATTCTTGCCATAGCTAGCGATAGAACTATTGATGTTGGTACAATACGTAGTGGATGGGAAATTGCTTGGATTGATGGTTTAGTGATTATTATATATATATATATATATATATAAAATATAATATAATATATATATTTGGGTTATTCCAACAATAACCTCCCATTCTTGCCATAGCTAGCGATAGAACTATTGATGTTGGTACAATACGTAGTGGATGGGAAATTGCTTGGATTGATGGTTTAGTGATTATTCAGGTTTGGTTAATAAGTCAAGAGAGAGGTAGGCTTATCACCCTACTATTGCTTTACAACTTTTACAGGACTTATAACCCTACCTTGCCTCAAGTAAACTATTTCCCAGAGTCATAGTCCTAATGGGCAAAGGTTCAGGCTTCTTTCCTACCTACCACTTGCTTAAAGGAGATTCGTCGTATATCGAGTCATTTCATTAATCAATTTCATTTCTCTATTTCCCCAATACTTGATTTCTGAGGCTAGGCAGAACGATTCGTGGTGACCTTCCTTCTTGTTGTTCATTCGTTATAGGGGAGGTAAAGTTGACCTTTCTCTAACGCCATCTTAATTATTAAAAACATTAATATCAATAAATATCATTATTAATAATAAAAAAATAACATTTTAATTAATATTACAACTATATTATTCAATAACATAATTTATACAACATTAATAATATTTAAAAAATTAATGTTAGTAATGTTATCAATCATAATAATTTTTTAAAATGATTCGCGTTATGAACATAATAACATAAATATAATTAATCATAATTAAAATATAATATTAACATTAATAACATTTAATTAGTAATATTAATGTTATCAATGACCTTAACTTTGTTAATATAAATAATACTAACTTTAGTATTGATAAACAATATTTATTTTTAGCAGCTATTGGTAAGCACATCCTCATGTAACATAGAGGTATTCTTTGAATTATATCCTCAAATATCTATATTTCTATTTAGATTCTCGTGCTTGCTTCGTCATTACAACATACGTTTCCTCAAGGACTCAAGTGATGGTCCCAAGGTATGTGGGGAGTAGAGTGACCCCATAGCAACACACAAAAGCACCACTCATCGGGCCAGGGACAGGCGATCCAACCCTTCTGCTCAGGTAAGTGAATCACCTGAGCTCTGTGAAGGTAAGGTTATCCCTTGAGCATCACTCAACCATGGTTGTCCCTACTCACTGATAATGGTCAACTACGGTCAACGAAGGTTAGAATGGCTAAACATGGTCAACCATGTACCCAAATGGTTGATCGTGGCCAACTATCATCAGAATAGGCAACCATAATACATCAGAGAAAAGTATGGTCAAGCATGGCCAAATATGTGAAACCATGGATAGTCATGTTCAACCATGGGAAACCAAGGTCAATCAAAGTCAACCATGGTCATCTTTGGTCATCTAGAGTCACCATAATCAAACTTTGAAAACCATTGTCAAACGATGCTCAACATGGCCAACAATGGTTTATATGGTCAAACATGGTTTAGTTGAACAAAACTATGGTTGGTCATGGTTCACCATGGTTGAAAATGGTTGATTGTGGTGGACCATGGTTGACCATGGTGGACCATAGTCAATCATGACCCGTCGTGGTTGATATTAGGATTAGCTAATATGCCTGACCATGGTTGACATGGTTTATCATGGTTGATCAAGATCATTAATATATATAAATAGGTAACATTTAATATAAGGTTTAACAGGAGCTTTAAATTTAGGTTTAAGTCTAGGTTTAATAAGTTTAATATAAATGTTAGGTTTAATATGTTTTGATAATAATATTAGGTTTAATAAACCTAAGTTTAACTTCATTAAACCAAGGTTGTTCATGGTTGATTATAGTGAACCATGGTCAACCACATCAACCATGGTTGATACGATTTAGGTTTAATATTAATACTAGGTCTAGTTGAACAAAACCATGGTTGACAATGTTGGACCATGCTTGACCATGGTGCTTCGTGGAAAACCATGATCAACCATATCAACCATATTCAACAATGGTCAACCATGATCAACCATACTCAAACATGGTTGATCGTGGTTGACCATTGTCAACAACATTTATTAATTTGGTTGACCATGGTCAACTCTCAAATGGTTAACCTCTAATGTGGTTGATTATGGTCAACATTATTGACTAATCTAGTTGATGATGGTTGATGATGGTTGATGATGGTTGATCATGCTCGATCATGATTAACCATGGTCAATGTTATCAATGATGATCAACAATGGTTAACCATGACACCCCATGATCAACCATGGTTAACCATGATAAATGATGATGAACCTTAAAGTTCAATCAAGATATTTATGGTTAAAATGGGTGAACATGGTCAACCAATATCAACTTGGTTAGAATAGTTGAATATGGTCAATGAAGGTCAACCATGAAACCATAGTCAACCATGGTCAACCATGCTCAATCATGGCCAACCTTGAACATGGATAGCAATGGACATGGTTAAGCATGCTCGATCATGGACAACCATGGTCAACCAAGCTCAACTATGATCAACCATGCACAACCATGGCCAACCATGGTCAACGATGGTTAACCAAGGTTAACCATGATCAACTAAGGTCATTCAAGATCAACATGGTTAGAATGGTCAACCAAGGTCAAACCCATCATCGACCATCATCAAGCATTGTCAACCAAGATAAACATGGTTGGAATGGTCAAACATGGTCAACCAAGGTTAATCATGGTTAACCCTGGTGAGCTAAGGTTAACCATGATCAACCACTACTAACCATGGTCGACCATGATTGGCCATGGTCAACCATGGTCGATCATGATCAACCATGATTAACCATAATTTTCAATCAAGTACTTTATGGTTAATATTGTCAAGCATGTTCAACCAAGGTCTCTATGATTGAATATGGTCAAACATAATGGTAAATTAAGGTCAACCATGATTAACCACATTTACTGATATGGTTGACCATGGTCAACCCTATATTGTGGTTGATTATGATCAACCCTATATTGTGGTTGATTATGATCAACCCTATTGTGATTATCACTCACACAATGATAATGGAAATGAGTTTAATGATAATCCTTTGGGTTTATAATATTAATCCCAAGGGTTTATAATAATAATGTTAGTGTTTATAATCCTAGGGTTTAATATATTAAACTTATGGTTTAATAAATTAATCTTAGGGTTTATCACCTTAGATTTTATAATATTGGGTTTTATGATGTTAGGGTTTATAATATTCAGTTTAATATCATGATGTTGGAATGGTATAGAAATTTATCCAACGTCACATTGTGACAATCATTGTCTCATTGTAACAATTAATGATTGTCACAATGATACATTACATTGCAATTTATTCAATGCTGTGTGACAAAATTGCAAAATTGGGGTTAAATATTAGATTTTATAATATTAGGGTTCCTAATATTAGATTTATAATATTGTGTTTAATAATGGGCTTTAATATTAGGGTTTAATATTGGGTTTATAATATTGCGTTTAGTATTAGGGTTTGGAATGTTGGGTTTTTAATATTTTGGTTTATTAATCCCTTGCTCTTATAATATTGATATTATTATTAGGTTTCTAATATTGGGGTTTATATTATTGTTTTTAATATTGGGTTTATAATATTAGGATTTAATATTGAGTTTATAAATTTGGGGTTTTTAATATTGTGTTTTATAATCTTAGGGTTTATAATATTAATGAAATGGTTTATAATATTAATCTTATGGTTAATAATATTTATTGTGGGGTTTATAATATTAATCCTAATGATTATAATATTAATCTAAGGGTTTATAATGTTGGGTTTTATGATGTTAGGGTTTATAATATTTGATTTAATGTAGCAATTTAATATTGTGACATTAGAATGGTACAAAAATGCATCCAATGTCGTAGTGTCATAAGCATCATCGCAGTGACACAAGTAGTGTGACAACCATTGTCACAATGATACATTGCATTTCAATTTACTAAATGTTGCATTGCAACATTGAATAATTATGGTTTATAATATTGGGTTTAAGGTTTAGGGTTTATAATATTAATCTTACTTTTGATATGTTAATGTTAGGATTTACAATATTAATCTTAGTGTTTAACATTAATCCCTTGGGTTTATAGTATTTTTCTTCTAAGTAAAACTGTTCTATTAATATGAAACAAAATATGATTACATCGAGGCTCGGGCCTCTGCAGTATTGAACATTCATTATCAAAAAATATCTCAACTACCCCATTGATGGGGAAACTAGTCCGTGAAGGCAAAAAGAACCCACACATGGTTTATTAGTTTTAAACCAACAAATTTCAATCATGGCAAAAATAACCAGGAAAGTTCTAATAGAACAAATCATTTTAGAAAATAACCAAGCAGCAGAATAAACACCTAGCTGGCAGAAGGGCGACACCTGGCTGCCAAGTGTCAATTCTATAAGTTTTCTGGGGCAGGCTCCTCCTCGATGCGACATGTGTATTGGTACCAGTCATCCTTCTCAGTTGACGCGCCAGTCTAAAGTCCATGAGCGGGTTTGTGGAGCTGCCTGCAGCTACATGTGGGTGGGACGTGTCCCCCACTCAGCCTCCTAGAGTCTGCGTGTCTTCAACTCTACCTTCCGCAGCTTGTTGATTGCCACTCGACTCCTTGCTAAGCAGGGTGGTAACATCCTCGTCCAGAAGTTGCTTGCCTGGGTCGCGGGCGCTCCTAATCCTAGGAGCAGCCCGCTACTGCGCCCCATTGCTCTCTAGTGAAGCATCCTACGGTTCATTTTCCTTAGAGAAAATGATGGTGACAATGGCTGTAATGATGGGTCGATTCAGGGTGCCATGGAAGCAAAATTGAGTTGTGTGAGGTGCAAGGTGAGGGGGGAGGGGAAAATTGGATGTATGGATAGTGACATCTCTCTGGCTAGCACCCTGGAGCTATGCACATCCTTGGCCACTGTGGGTATCAGGGTACCTGCCAAAGAAGGTGCCAGAAGGATTATGGATGTCAGGGGAAGGGGAGGGGAAGGTATAGTTTGGGCTAGGCATTGCAGGAGGGTAGACGCCACCACCATGGCATCCCCCTCTTCTACTACGCATTCGGTGGCGGATGCGAGCCATGGAAGAATTTGAAGTATAGCTATCAGTGGGGAAATTGGCTAAATGGCTGGGCAGAGGATTAGAGAGGGACGTCTGAGCTGGAGTCAGATTGCAGAGCCTGGTTTGGGAGAAATGATACCCATTACCAAGGTCTACACAGCTGAGAAACCAACATCGGCTTCCAATAACAGTGCGAGAACAAGGCTCTGCTGCCTGAGGTGGGCATATGCTATGGAGCAGGGGGGAGGAGCATCAATATGTTTGGTGGAGTCCATTACTATGCGAATGATGGATAGATCTCGGCTAGAGTACCCATTTACTGCTACCTGCAGGCCGCCATGAATTTTTTCAGGCTGGCATGGGAGGGAACACAGGCGGCCATGTGGCCCGTCCTCTTGCCGTCGATCCGTCTAATCGTCATAACTATCATGGTTGTCACCCGCATCTGGGTCCTTGGGTTTATAGTATCAATCCCTTGGGTTTTTAATATTTATCCCTTGGGTTTTTAAGATTAATCTCTTGGGTTTATAATATTTATCCCTTGGGTTCATTAATCCGTTAGGTTTATAATCTAAAGTTTTATAATTGTAGGTTTTATGATCGACTTTGGAATGGTACAAAAATATTTCCATGTTGTAGTGTCATAAGAATCGCCACAATGCGACGAGTAACATGACAATTATTGTCACAATGATACACTTCATTATAATTGATTCAATGCCACATTGTGACATTGAATACATTAGGGTTTAATATTTTTGTTTATATATTGGGTTTAGGGTGGTTTACAAAACGGTGTTTAGGGTTTCTAATATTAAGGTTTATAATTGTAGGGTTTATAATATTAATCCTAGGGTTTATAATATTAATCCCTAATATGTATAATAATATATTATGGTTTATGTTGTCGTGGTTTATAATATCAGTCTTAGGTTTGATATATTAATCTTAGGGTTCATAATATTGATCCTAGAGATTAGTATTAATCTTAGGTTTTATAATCACTTGGGTTAATAATATTAATCCTCGGGTTTAATATTAATCCTATTGTTTAAGATTAATCCCTTGTCTTTTATAATCCCTTGGATTTATAATATTAATAAATTCTTGGGTTTATTAATCCCTTGAATTTATAATATTTAACCCAAGGGTCTATAATATTAACCACTTAGGTTTTTAGTATTTATCCCTTGCATTTATAATATTAATCCCTTGGGTTTATTAATCCCTTTGGTTTATAGTATTAATAATCCACTGGGTTTATCAATCCCTTGTGTTTATAATCTTAATAATCCCTTGGGTTTCTAATCTTAAGGTTTATAATCATACAGTTTATATATTAATCCCTTGGTTTATTAATCCCTTATGGTTTATAATATTAATCTTAGGTTTGAAATATTAAACTTAGTGTTTATAATATTAATCCTAGGATTTATAATTCCTTGGGCTTATTATATTAATCCTAGGGTTTATTATTAATCTCTTAAGTTATAATATTAATCTTAGGGTTTATATTCTTAGGGTTTAATATTAATTCTAGGGTTTATAATATTAATAGTTGTTGAAAAATGCAGCAATAAATTCTCAATTTGATTTTGCCTTGATTAAATTGAGAAAATTCAAATTTCCACATTAGCAGACAATTTGGATGATGTTAGCTTGTGTGACATGGCTTGTGTCACCTAGTTTACTCAGTAAATTTGAGTTGGAGGAGTTAGAGTTCAATTATGCATGTGTGATTGCTAATTTGTAGCAATCAAGGTTTTAAGTTCAACTAGTTCCAACTTTTGGAGGAACTAGTGGAAGGTCAGTTAAGCAATCGGACTTGAGTCAAAGTTAGTGATCATCTAGTTAACTAATAAATTAACCAAAAACAAATAGTGCATGAATAAAATTTGAGTTACCTAGTTGAGTTGGAGATTTCAAGGCAGTGTAACATCAATCATAGACTAGTCTTGAGTGTACACGTGTTGCATGCAGTCATATGATCAACCTAACATTGCACAATTCAATTAGAGGAATTTCCTATGTAATGGGGCTAATTCCTCAAGGAACAATTCAAGGAAATAGGATCTCAAGGCGAGGCAAAATTTGACTAAGTCTGGGTCAGATTCCTTCAGTGAGTAGAGAGATAGGTTGTGCACTTGCAGGGTGAGCTCATATGAGAAAAGCAATTGTAATACATATTTATTCATTTGATTAATGCAAGCAAGCATTGGGTTTTTTAGCATATTTATTTACCTAGATAAAAATACTTGTTGCATGTGTGTTATTTCTTCTTGCATGTCTAAGAGTTTTGTTCTAAATTGTGAATTAATGTCCGCAGAGTAGTAGTGTAGGTTTGTGTCTTTTGATTTTTTATTAAAAATTCATGAGAAGTTGTAAATATGTAGCCTAACTTTACAAGGTATCAGAGTTGGATTCACATTAGATCAATAAATTCAAAGTTTTTTCTTAGAGGTTCGAATTTGAAGATTAGTGTAGCAATATTTCTTCAGAGCTAAGAAGATTAATTTCAATGGACTAAGGCTAGAGTATGCCTTGGTAGGCACATATAATTTTGTTGCATGGAAGGACCGCATGGAGGAAGTATTGGATGAAAATGGATTTCTTTAATATGTCAAGACAGATGTTGCAAAACCACAAGCATCTAATGCCCAAAACCTTACTCAGTGGAAGAAAGATGTAGCATAGGTGAGGAGAATAATCTTGAAGGGAGTACGAGATCATATTGTCTTGAATATCCATGAAAAAGAAACTTCATTCGTGATGCCGAAAGAACTGACATAATTTATCAAGAATAATAGTGACCACAGGAAGATGGTGCTCAAGGATAAAATTCGAAGTATCAAGATGCAGAAGAATTACACAATTCTGTAGTATTTGAGAAAGTTTAGAGAGTGTCATGATGAACTTGGTGGGGCTAGTGTTAATGTCCCTAAAGAAGACTTGGTAACCCTAGCCCTTATGGGCCTTTCCAAGAGCTCGCATAGCTATCAAGATTCAATGAATGGGAGGGACTACTAAGTTGGGAACAGTTATGGTTTGATTTGGTACAGGAGGAAATAAGGCTAAATATTTGAGATGGGACTTCATTCAAGGGTGAGGATGAAGAAAAAATTGCATTGTATAGAAAGGAAAAGAAGGGAAAAGGGAATAAATCCCAATCCAAACTAGAATCCAGTCAAGGGGACAAGAAGAAAGATTTGTCAATAATTAAATGCTTCCATTGTCATGAATTCGGGCAATATGCCATGAAGTGTTCACACAAGAAGGAAAGAAAAATAACTCAGGAGGAGCAACAGGTGAAGCCTTGGATTTACAGTTTGATCTTGAATTTACCTTCACTGCATGCATGACCAACATAATGATGGGGAGCATGTGGTACCTGGACTCAGGTGCATCATTCCACATGAAGGGGAATAGAGAATTTTTCAGTGACTTGGAAGAAAAAAATTTGCAAATTGGTGATGGGAGACGTGTTGGGTTGTGTTATATTCTTTCTAGGGTCACAGGGGGTTTGAGGGGGGTAGGTAGCCCCCCTCTACGGGGTCCAGGGAAATGCCCTGGAGAAATTGTTTTTTGGACCCTATATTAGGTGGGACAAACCTATGTATGGTTTTGTGCATGGTTTTAGCAGATTGTTTTGGGTGCGATGGCTTTTCGGTCCATGGTATTAGATACTTCGGCATGTATATATATCTATTGTAACATATGAAAGGAACATAATGAAAAATCAATATGGTAGTCTTGGTTTTGGGATCAAGGGAAAAATCTCTATGTATATATGTTTTATGTGTTATGCTCTCACACTGTTTATTACTTTGTTTTAGAATTTGTATGCAGGTAATTTTTGTATGAGGTTAAAACCTACATTTGGTATCGGAGCTGTTTTGGCTTCAAGGGGATGCCTTTGTTGCTGAGGGGTTTCGCTTGGACGTGTGGTAGACCCTGTTCAGTGGGAGACCTAAGGGATCGATTCTAGTGGTGAAAGAACATGGCAAGCAATGGAAAGATAGAGATCGAGAAATTAATGGTTAGAGTTTTGAGTTGTGGAAACTCAATATGGAGGATCTGTTGGTGGATAAAGGTCAATGGATCATGGTAGATCCGGGTACTAAACCAATGGGAGTGTTCGATGAAGAATTGAAGAAGTTGGATTAGAAGGCAAAGAGCATAACAAAATTATGTGTATCAGATTCAGTATTGCTAAATGTATCAGGGGAAGCTACGATGAAGACTTTGTGGGACAAGTTAGGGACTTTGTAGCAATCTAATTCTTTGGTGAATAAACTGTTCCTACGAAAAAAGCTGTATAACCTGAGGATGAAAGATGGAGACTCGACGATAGAGCATCTGAACACATTTAATACGGTGGTAAGTCAGTTATTATCTGTTGATATTAAAATTTCAGATGAAGATAAGTGCATCAGTTTGTTGTGTTCTCTACTAGATTTGTGGGATAGTCTGGTTATTGCAATAGGTAGCAATGCAATTGCCTTGCAGTTTCATGAAATAGTCTCATCCTTGTTGACTGAGGAGATGAGATGGAAAAATATGGAGAGCCAGAATGGTGATGCCTTGTTTGTACGAGGACAGTCCCAGAACAGAAAAAAATAAGTCATCGAGTGGGAGATCTAAATCTAGAGGGAGATCTAAATCTCCAGGAAAACATGTAATGGTGGTGTGCTGGAAATGCAGAAAGGAAGGGCACTACAAAAGGGACTGTAAATATAAAGCTCTTGACAAAGGAAAGGGATTTGATGATGCTGCTTATGCAAAGGCAAAAACCACCTCAAATGAAGGTGGGGATGTATACTTGGCTTCTTCAAGTACACATGTAGACCATGAGGCATGGTTGATTGACTCGGGTGCATCCTTTCACTTCACTCCCCATAGAGAGTGGTTCTACGAGTATGCGAAATATGATGGTGGTGATGTATTCTTGGGGGATGACAGGAAGGCTAGAATCGTTGGTCGCGGAAAAGTCAAGTTGAAGTTGCAAGGTGGAAGGATTAGAACACTTCTGGGTGTTCTGCATATTCCTGCATTAGCTAGAAATTTGATTTCTGTAAGCAAGTTGGATGATGCAAGTGTAAGAATAGTGTTCGAGAAATATACCTACAAGATGGTTCGGGGAGCATTGGTATTGATGATTGATGTAGGGAGTTCGGATTGGAACTCTGTACAAGATGCAAGGTAGCACTGTTGTTGATGGGTGCAATATTTCTGTGGTTCCTGAAAGTGGAGTAGAAAATCTAGTGGTCTCTGGAGAGAAGACCATGATATGGCATAAAAGGCCTGGACATATTGGAGAGAAGGGCCTTCGAATACTTCATGGTAAAGGTATGGTATAAGGTATGACTAGTAGCTCTCTAGATTTTGATTTCTGTGAAAATTGTGTATATGGGAAGCAAAATCAAGTGAGTTTCCCCTCTTGTGGTAAAAGGGTGAAACGCATATTAGAGCTTGTGCACACTGATGTGTTTGGACCTGTGAAGGTTCAATGACTGGGTAAGTATGTGTACTATGTATCATTTATCGATGACTTCTAAATGAATACATGGATATATTTCCTCAAGAAAAAATCTGAAGTCTTTGATAGGTTTAAAGAATTTAAGGCTCTGGTGGAAAACCAAATAGAGAAGAAGATAAAGGTGTTGAGGACAGATAACGATAGAGAGTTTTGCAACAAGGAATTTGAAGAATTCTATAAGAAGTGTGGTATATCATGACAGAAGACTACTCCATACACCCCTGAGAAAAATGGAGTTGCAGAAAGAATGAACAAGACGTTGATGGAAATGGTAAGAAGCATGCTCAGTGGTATCGGGTTAGGACACAAATTCTGGGCAGAGGCAGTGGAGACAACATGTTACCTGGTCAACAGATCACCTTCATCAGCGTTGGAGGATAAGACTCCACAAGAGGTATGGAATGGTAAGAAACCCTCTCTTTCACATCTGAAGGTATTTGGATGTGATGCATATGTACATGTTCCAAAGGAGAAAAGAACAATGTTGGATAGTAAATCTGAAAAGTGCATCTTTATTGGGTATAAGGATGGTTTAAAGGGTTATAAGCTTTGGAACCTAGTAACAAGGAAGGTTGTGTACTGCTGAGATGTGGTGTTTAGAAAGGTGAAAGATGTTATTAAACATGAAGTCCAACCAAAGGAACTTGAGAAGATAGAGTTTGAGCTAAAGGAAGAAGAATCAAACTCTACAACAGAAGAGGAATCAAAAGATGAAGAGCCACAAACTCCGGGTGTGAGAAGATCAGTTCAAGAAAGAAGGCAGCCAGAAAGGTATAGTCCATCTGCTTTCTATTCAAAATTTTGTTTATCTATTATTGATGATGATCCTAGAACTATGAAGGAAGCAGTAGATTGAGAGGATGGAAAACTATGGAAAGAGGCCATGGTTGATGAAATGGAATGTTTGCACAAAAATGAGGCTTGGGATCTGGTGGAGTTGCAGGCTAGAAGGAAACCCATTGGAAGCAAATGGGTGTTCAAGAAGAAGACAAATGCAGAAAGAAAGGTGGATAAATACAAAGCTCGGTTGGTAGAAAAAGGTTATTCCCAGGTGTCGAGAATTGATTTTGGTGATATTTTTTCTCCTCTTGCTAAGGTAGCTTCTATTAGATTACTTTTATTTGTTGTTGCTGCTTTTGATTTTGAGGTAGAACAGATGGATGTGAAGACAAAATTTCTTCATGGGGATCTGGAAGAGGGGATCTACATGAAGAAACATGAAGGCTTTGTGCTGAAGGGTAAGAAAGAACTGGTATGCAAGTTAAAGAAGTCTTTGTATGGGTTAAAACAATCACCAAGGATGTGGTATCAGAAATTTGATACATTTATACGGGGACTTGGCTTCACCAGAATCAAAGCAGATCACTGTGTGTATTTTAAATTAAATGGTGATCGTGTTATTTATCTAGTCTTGTATGTGGATGATATGTTGTTGGTTGGAAATGACAAAGAAATTATCCAGGATTT